>JANEHU010000083.1:0-116637 GCA_027563435.1 Nasonovia ribisnigri
TTTCAATAATAATTAATTCTGATTCTGAGAAAATAAACATAGGATATTCTAATAATATATTTTATGGGCAGGTCGTAGGTAGGTACTATATTAAATAAATAAATAAAATATTTTTATTATGTACAATTAATATTATAAGCAAATATATACCCGCATATTCATTTTTAGAACATAATACGCATTTAATAATCTAATAACGTTAATTATTGTTTGAACGATCACCTTTCAACATTTCAAAGTTATTATAGTAAATAACTGTGATAGGGCAATTTTATTCGAGTGAATTTCAGTACCTAAGCTTTACAAATAACACTAGATAAAATAATTTATGAGTCATGCCTGAGATTTCTCAAAAAAAGAGATTTATTATTTTGTGTTATAATCACATTTTGTGATGTCAAATTGTAAATATTTATTGCTGTAATGCTGTATAATATAATGAATAATATAAATAAAACATAATGTTTGAATGAAACATATTATATTTGAAATGGGAATTTTATTTTAACAAATTTTTAATCTTAAGTAGGCAATGGCGGCGCCAGCTTGATGCAAGTAATTTTACTAAAGGGCCAATATATAATAGGTAGCTATAATAAGGTGTGACATTTTTGCTTCACATTACCTGCCAACTGCCAAGTACTTAACTATCCACAAAACAAAATAAAATTATATTGGAACAATTACAAATTCATAATTAAATGTACATCTACCTAAAATAAACATAATAAAATAATACTAAAAACAATTACCTACCGATTCATAACCAACATTTTTAAAAATAATTAGTTTGAAGTTTTGAACATAAAAGGAACAACTGACATTATACATTCAAATTTGTTTTAATGTTATCCTCATATTTGTATGTTCATTAGAAAATGTATCAAGAACTTCATCAATATTCAGTTGTTTTACTACAATATATACTATATTATACTTAAACTTATTAACAAGTTTCACTACAATAATATACAAAATATAGGAATTTTGTTCAATTTTATTTACCCAAATTATCAAATCATTTATTTTTAATATTAAAATCAAAAGATCAAATAAATATGTTATCATTTAGTATAACTTAATGACTGGCATAAAATATTTTATTAGCTCGTATTAAATTAATATTGAGTTTATAAATTATAATAAACAATCATATTCTATAAGCCAAATACGAAAGTATAATTTTTTTATGTGGTACGACTGGTACGTTTTTACTTTTGACTATATCAAATTCCAATATGTAATAAACTTAAATGACATGTCAAAATAAATAGAAATTTATTGAACTTCGTTTCATTTAAGAATATTTAACACTAATGGTGGAATATAAATAAACGATAGTGTTGTAACGTAAAATGTTGGTTAAGTATAATATTGTGAAGGACTAACCACAATATTTTGTAGTATACAATTTAGTAACACATTAAATACAATAAACATATATTATAAATAGAATATAATAGAACAAATGTAAAAAGGTTAAACAACTGAATGACTTATTATTAGACATACAATATTATCAATAGAACAATTATTAATCGTTTAAGCTTATAAGTTGTGAATGAATATTCAAATAAACAGTTGTAAATTGAATATTATTGCACTCTAAAAATCATTCAAAATAATACCATTTGTATTACTAAATAGTTTTATTAAGCAACAACCTAAACTAATACATCCTTAAATTAGCAAATTGTATTTTTCTTAAAAACAAACAAATCAGGAATTTTAGTCCAAAAACATTAGATAACTTGTTGAATTGGAATTATTTTATTGTAAGAAGTTTTACAATATAGCTAAATCTACTCTTGGACGTTTTCTAGATGATGAGCCAGATTCTTCACCTGTTTCAACCAATTCCCTTTTTTTACCTCCATGCTAGAATATAAATTATACATATTAATATACAACATAATTATCAGTGTGACTAATATTAGATTTTACTGTAATTTAAAATTATATACAAATGGATACAAAAGATTCAAAAATAAAAAGCTTGGTACGTTTTATGTATAATTAATACAGAAATAGGTACATATTTTAGTTTTAATAAAAAAGGTAAATATTATCTAAATAGCAAAATATATAATGGCTATCTAGAATACAAAATAATATTTCTGTAACTTCGTTGATAATATATTATATTCAAAAATAATATGAATGTTAAGTAAATACTAAATAGTCATTAATTAAATTATTACATTTGAAAAGTCTACATGGCTACATCACTCAAAAGTCGAAGAAGATAATTTATTAATTTATGCTTGGAAATCTTTAAACTGAGTAATAACTAATAAGTAATAACCTATACTGTTATAATTATACATTCAATTTAAGTTTATAGTGAAATCCATTTAATGTAAGACCCTCATTATTTCAGAAAGTTTTTAAAAATATGTCTTTTACATTATTTAAGGTAAACATGATATTTTTTACTATTTTTAATGACACATTTTAAATTTCATATTCAAAACATAATATTATTTGGAGTATCTATTACAATCTATGAAAATCAAATTTTGAACAAGTAGTTTAGTAGTTATATCTTATAATAAGATTTATAGTTTAGATGAGTGGAGTAGTGGTTTAACATTTTGAAGAGTATTCCTGGTAGTTGTCAGATATGATATGATTAATTTATATTATAACTTTATAGATATAACAAAATATAGTATAAGACGTTAAAATAAGATCAAATAATATTTAAAAACCAGTAAGGAAGAAGTTTTGTACATTAAATAGGTTCTTTGAATTATACATTTACCTTTTTATCCCATTGGTTATGTAAATATCGGAGTAACAAATTTGACTTGTCAGTAACAATAACTGAAATTAAAAATATAAAAACATTTACACATTGTAGACTTGTATTAAATAACATACACATTTTATAGTAATTTGTATGTTTTGCTTCTACAAAGTACACAAATTAAATTACAATTAACAGTTCTTATTGCCCATTGAATATTGTATACAACAAATATTGAGTGTTTGAAAATAAGTTTTGATTTAAAAATATATAATTTATCAATATAATATAATATTTTAATATTTAGTATTATCATAGCACTATAATAGATAATTAGTTATTTTAAAAAGATACTACTAATCAAATTTAAAAAAAATGTATTATAATATAATTGAATAACTACAAACTTTGGTCGCAAGGTTGGTCATCGGTTGTTATGAAAACAGGTACACGCTTGCTTCGACCATTATCGGAATGGAAACGGGAAAAATTGCGTTCGTCAAAGGATGGCATGCCATCTAAGAATTCGGCTATAGACTGAAATATATAAAAGTATAATTAAATATAGTTTTTGTCTAAGTTAAACAAAAAGTTATTTTGAATCTTCTAATACAATTAATAAGTATTTAATAATAATAAATTGCAAGTGCTTTATAAAAATAATAGCTAATGTTATGTGCTATGGTTTATGTACAAAATTATGATACAGTGGCTCACCAAAAAAAGTTCAGTTTGGGTCCAGACACGGTACAGGGGCTCTTACAGCATAGTACCTACTATGTTAATACAAACTCACTAACTTGTGTATATTATAATAATTTAAACGTATATTTTAATAAAAAAAAAAAATGTAATGGAATTAAATTTGACAGGTTCGCCACCGCTGATCAAAAACTAAGCCGAGAGCCAGCAAACCATACAAACTGAAATGGCTAGCAAAAAACATCATTATCTGTTAAATATAATCTAACTTTTTATATTAAAAAAAAACCAGAAGGCATTCATTGGGTGGTAAAATCCAGTTATTTGTTTGGCTCTTTTTATGTAAATTTATCTCATACCTTCCTATGTTATACAGAAAGTTTTAATATACATTTCAAGGGAATTTCCAATGTACATATTAAATTGTTATAGTAGTTCATCATATTATACACAACACTGAACATGTTACAGTACCATAATCTATTATAGGTAACAAGTCATAAGAAAAACAACAGGGTTTACCTACTTACTCGACTACCTATTTAGTATTTAAATATTTTTTTTTAGTAGTGCCTACATACCAATTTTATTATTCACAATATGCAAGTACATAAGCAACATATTACTTGCTGCTACTACATAAACAAACATTTAACATTTTTACTTATTTAATATACATATATATTTTGTACAAAGATTTAAAATTGAATATGCAGATAGGTTCCTATAAAATGAAGACAACAGTTGAGCTGGGATAGGCATACCCATAGAAGCTACAATATAGCTGAAATATACTAATGTTATATTGAAATACAAATCATAATATGATGTGCTCTAGATTCATATGGTGTGAATTTAAAAATACATAATGTACCAGAAGGTATATTATTATTTATTATTAAACGTCAAATGTATTTATTGTTATGTGAGAAGGACTACTAATCACAAAAAAAAAAATAGAAAAATCCTGTAGCCACTTTTCAAGAGAAAAAAATTGAGCTGGTATAGTAAACTTTATACTAATGTATCGTCAAAAAACATGATGTACTCTAGATTCATTTTATCTGTTATCACCAATTCTCTTAAGAAGACACTGTACCCGCATGCTCTTTCTCCGTATACAAACGTATAACATTGATAAATGTACATTCACAATAATCCATTTAACCCTATTACATTTAATATTAAAGTGAATTGTCACATTATCAAATTTTCAAGTAAGAATATTATCTAGTGAATCTCATAAGTTATATTTATATTTTAATTTGAAAGGAAGTAATAATGCCCAGTTTAAAATGTACAAGTAATTTAACAATCGAGAATTGCTAAAAAAATACCAACCTGTAAAGAACGGCATAAGCCGTAGGTAGGTAAATTTATGTGCAAGGGATGAGGCGTTTCGGGACAGTCGTTTACTCGTGCTTACCATATTTAGTGTATTTTGTACTCACCATGTTGGGACTCCGCTAAGTCCAAAATGTGCACAGTAAGGCGTGTGTGGCAACCAGACGCTTGAGCTGGAAACTGTAGAATTGGGGAACTCCAAACGAGGAACGCTGATATTATCTTGAAATACTGCGAAATGCGAATATTATATTATGTTATGTTATTGCCTTGTAATCAACTACGATGTCCGCACGGACCGTCAGTGCAGTGAAAGTAGAATAAAGTATAAACGCAAAACGTCGAGTAACAACTGTGCGACACGCCGTCTGTCGGAAATCGGAATTGTAGTTGGGCGGCAGCAGGTAAGTGATGATTGATGGATAACTGGATAAGGTATTAACGCGACCACTGATATATAATTTCTATGACCACCGGGACAGTGTGACTGGTATAGTGTAGCAGTCGTTGTCGTAGGCAATAAATTAACAGTAATTAGTACATTGGGTATTATGTAAATAAATATAAATTTAAATCAATAACGCAAATGAATGGGCTAGGTTTGATAAGGAGAATAATGCTAAAAAATTACGAAAAACGTGTTGATAACTGGATGTAGAGTGGCGGGTTGCGAGTGCAAACTTGGTGTGGTACCAGTGTACAACTATGGTAGTGCGGTGAATGCACATCGCTAATATGGTTATTGAAGACGGATCAGACGATGTTCGGTATCATAAATTCGGTATCATATTATCCGTCCAGTGATATCGAGAACAATTTATTTTACAATATCGGAATTTGGAACACCAAACACGTGAAACACGGTAGGTACGTCTAACCACAGAACAATAGTCTAACAATGGTCTAACCCATAGGGAGTACTACTCTATGGTCTAACCTCTACACAGTCTACACGCCGACCAGTGACCACGGCGCGCAGTACGCACGCAGACGACACAAACAAAGAATTTATAAAACTCAAAATATTTGAATGTATATAAACTTATTACTTTACGAATTCGCATTTGAAACGTAATTTGATATTATCCGTCATTAGATTATTATAATAATATAAATTTAAATTTTTATTATCCATGATAAAATGATTGTATTTTTTTTCACATGTTTTTGTTAATTGTTTACGGTTAAAACAGTCTACCGTCTACTACTCTACCCAATGCAGCAACTATTGGGTGTGCAAGGTGTGTGTAATGCACACAGACTTCCAGTCTGTTCTAGAGGGTCTCCAAAAACCGAAAACTAAAATTAAAAATTGCCTGTTTCAAATGTTAAAATTCATAAAAACTTTGATTTTTATATCTAACATTTGAAAATTCAAAACGATATTCTTCATAAGTTTTTCCCTTGACAAAAAAAAGTATTTCTACTTCAAATTAATTTTTATGAGCGTTAGAATTTAGAAGTTACATTTTTTCGTTATTAGATATTCTCCCGTAAATTAATGATTTATCATGGAACGATTTTATAATTTTGTTGTAATTCAAAATCGAATAACAACCTTAGCTATACTTAACATTTTTACCAAAAATGTATATTCTTTTTTTTATAGATACTATTACATGGTATGATTTTAAAAATAATTTTAATATTATTGAGCTACCTAGTTATAGACATTTGGAATTTTGAAATTTTGTAGTTTTTTCCATAAATATCAATAAAAATGTTTCACTCTGTCAAATAATAAAATAGAATAAATAAAAGGTTCGTTATAAGTTATTGTAATAGTAGACCTATTATGAAACTTGATGGTAAGAACATTATGTGTGAATGTATGTGGGTTTTTTCTATACATTTCATTAACATTTTATTCGTTAAGTCAAACAGCTTGAAAATTTAAAAGAAGGTTCCTGATATATATTTTTTTTTTTTTTTTTTTTTTTATTGATCTATTATTTACAACCCGGCATCATAGGCCATTAGTTACAGTTTTTTTTTTTGAATACTTTTGTTACATAATTAAATTTACATTATATTTGGTCTATTAAATTAATTGATTTTAAAAAATTAAGTATTTTCCTGTTTTGAGCGGGATCAGGACCGAGTAGTGAATCTAGTGTTTCTGTAATGTTGAGGTTTATTCGTTCCTGTTGATAGAGCTGGCATTCCGTTAGTATGTGCTTGATGGTGAGGGAAGTCCCACATCCTTCACATGTGGGAGGATCTTCTTTTGCCATGAGGTATCCATGTGTTAATCTGGAGTGCCCAATTCTAAGTCGATTAATAGTGGTTTCTTCTTTTCGGTTTAATTCATGATTTTCCCATCTAAATGTTGTTCTTTTTATCTGGTTTAGTTTTGTATCTTGATCATTCCAGAGTAAATGCCATTTCTTCCTTATTTGTGTATTGACTGCCTTTTTTATGTCGTCATATGAGGAGATGTTTAGTTTGGTTGTATCTGTGTTGGATGCGGCGAGTTTAGCGTATTTGTCCGCGATTTCATTGCCTGCGATGCCGGTATGTCCAGGGATCCAAATTATTGATGTTTGTTTTTTATTTTATGTTTTGGCTTCATCAAGTTGGTTTTGGATGAGGACTGAGATATCATTTGGGTTGTTTTTGTTTTTAATGTTCTTTATGGCGCTTAGGGAGTCACTAAGGATTACAAACTTTGTGTGTTTAATGGTTTTGATGGTTTCAATGGCTTTTAGAATGGCTATAGCTTCAGCTGAAAATATTGAGCACTCATTTGGAAGTTTGAATGTTATATTAGTATTTTCAAGTGTGATGGCAATACCGACACCTTCATTTCCCTTTGAAGCATCGGTATAAATTTTTTGGTGATTCTTGAAGTCATCAAGGATACTGTAGACATGGCTTCTAAATATCTCAGGAGTTGTGTTTTGTTTAGAAAGGGCATTTAGTTCGGTATTGATTACATAGGAGTAATCCCATGGGGGAGTGTTATTGAGTTCTCTGTGGATAATTTTAGTTGGGATTGCTGCCTTTTCGTTGGTTAGCTTGGTTATTTCGTCATTTACGTCACTATTTTTACCTTCGTTGAGTCTGGATAGTCTTGCTATATATTTTATGAATAGTTCTGTTCTTTTCAATGAAGGAGGGGATTCACCAGCTAAGTTATAAATGCTGAGAATAGGGCTGCTTTTGAAGGCTCCTATTGCCAGTCTTAATCCAATATTGTTTACTGTGTCGATCAGTTTTAGAGTTGAATTGGCTGCTGTTCTGTATAGAATTGCGCCATAATTAATTTTGGCTTGGATGATTGCATTGAATATTTTCAGGAGCGACTTGGATTCACTGCCCCATGAGGTGTGGGATAGAATTTTAATTATTTTTAATGAGTTGGTTGTTAATTTTTTTAGATATTTTATGTAGGGGGACCAGGTTTGGCGTCTATCGAATATTACTCCTAGCATTTTTGTTGTGTTTTTATTGGTTATTGTGGCACCGTTTAAATTGATTACGATATCTTTTGCTCTTTTTTTTGTAAAGATTGTACATATTGACTTTCCTGGTGAGAAGTTGAATCCTGTTTTATTTGCCCATGTTTCAATGTTGTTGGTAGTTATTTGTAATAGGTTTTTTACTGTTTCGATATTATTACTTCTGCACCAGAAATTAAAGTCGTCTGCAAACATATTGCATTTTACAGGTAGTTTACAATTTTGAACTATGTCGTTAATTGATATTAAGAAGAGAGTTACTGAGAGAGCCGAACCTTGAGGTACCCCATTTTCTTGCGTAAATTCGTGTGATAGGTTGTTGGCTCTTACTTGAAATTTACGGTTTGATGTGAAGTTAGATATTAAATTTAGAAGTCTACCTTTGTTGAGGACTGAATTTAATTTAACTAAAATATTATGTCTCCAGGTGGTGTCATATGCTTTAGCAATGTCTAAGTTGATTACGCCCATAAATTGCTTGTTTTCAAATGTTTTTGTAATTTCTTCATTTATTTCGTAGAGACTATCCATAGTGGATCTATTTTTTCTGAAGCCGTTTTGTTTTGTTGAGAAAAAATTGATTTTTTCTAGAAACCAAGTAAGTCGGTTGTTTATTATTTTTTCTAGAAGTTTGCACATTGTGTTGAGTAGGGTTATCGGTCTGTATCCTTCAGGTTTGAATTGATTTTTATCAGGTTTAGGGATAGGAATTATGATCCCGGATTTCCATTTTTGGGGCCAATATCCCTCATTCCATATTCTATTATAAATGTTAAGCAGAAGATTAAGAGTTTTTGTTCCAAAATTTTGGATGAAAACGTATGGAATGGTGTCGGGTCCGGGACTATTACTTTTGCATTTTTTTAGTGAGTGTGTTAATTCCTGTATTTTAATTTCTTGGTTGATTTGTATTTGGTCGTGATAATTTTTATCGGAAGTATTGCTTATGGCTTCTTTTTCGCATTTTTGTTTGTATACTAGAAAGTGTTGTTTGTAGTTGTTGTCACTGCTATTATTATAAAAATATTCGCCGAGGTTATTCGATATTTGATCTGGTTTATTTATTAATTGGTTAGAATTTGGGTCGATTAAGTTGATTTTTTTATTTCGTCTGAGTCCTTTTAGAGATTGTATTTTGTTCCAAACTGATTTTGAGTCGGTGTTTTGTTTTATGCTGCTAGTGAATTTTTCCCATGACGATTTTTTACTAGTTTTTATCAGGAATTTTGATTTGGCTCTTAAATGTTTTAGTTGTATAAAATCGTCTAGTTTATTTGTTTTTTGGAACGTTTTAAGGGCGTCGTTTTTGTCTTTAATTGCATTTTTAATGTCGTGGTTCCACCATGGTACTTTGGGTTTGGCGTTTTTTGATTTGGTTTTTCCTATAGTTATGTTGGCTACTGAGATAATTGTTTCCGTAAATTGGTTAACCAAGTTTTCCGTGTTTTGAAATTCGGATTTGTCTATATAAGATACTTTGTCATCTAGTGTTTCCGAGAAAAGTCTCCAGTCTGGGCTTTTCAGATTCCATCTTTCGAGGTTGGGGATGCTATCATTATAACGGGGGATAAGTTGTATTATAATTGTGAAATGGTCGCTGCTGGTAATATTGTTTAAGACCGACCAGTTGAGCCTTTGTGCGAGGGATGCATTTGCGAATGAAAGGTCAATATTTGAGAAGTTACCATTGGTTGGATTTATACGCGATGGTTCCATGTTGTTGAGTAGTACCAGGTCATCGTTTTCCAGGATTTTGTCGATTTCTTTCCCTCTGCTGTCGGTGCTTAGAGAGCCCCATCTGACGTTGTGGCTGTTGAAGTCACCTGTTATGATGAAGGGCTTGGGTAGTTGCTTTATTATATTTTCTATGTCTTTATCCGTAAATGTGTGTTGGTTGGGTAGATATATGTTGCATACGTTTACTTCAATATTATTGAGTTTTACTGCTACTGCTATTACTTCAAGGTGTGTTGAGATATAAATTTCTTTAGATGGGTATATAGAGCTGACGTATGTTGTTACTCCACCGCTGGCCCTAAGTCCGGTGGTTCTGTGTTTGCTAAAATCATTGTAGTTGGGTAGTTTTGCGGTATTTAGATTTGTAAAGTTGGTTTTTTGGAGACAAATTATTTTGGGAGAGATTTCGGATATTAGTATTTTTAGTTCATCTAACTTTTTGTAGAAACTATTCATATTCCAATGTAGTATTTTCATTATTATTTTTGTGATTAAAGTTTTTTTTTTGGATTGATGGGAGTGAGAGATATGAATAGGATTTATATATATTTTTTTTTTTTTAGGATTGCTCCGTGTTAGGGTTGTTACCTAGAGTTATATCGAGTAGGGAGTTGGAGAGTCTGGTTAGCCTGTTTTTGACGCTTAGATTTTTAACCTTGGGGCGGATTGTATCCAGAATTTCGATCATTTCCATTGATATATATTGTTACAATAGTAGTTGAAAAATATTAAAAATACATAGGCACAATTTTTTTTTTTTAAGCATTTGAAGTTTAATTTTTAAAAACATTTATGACATTTTAAATTTAAAAATGAAATTGTTACTATAGTGAAAATTGTAGTTAAAAATTGATAAGATGTTCAACTTTTATAGCTAAGGATTGAAAACTGAAAACAAGGTTCCTCGTAAGTATAGGTAACCAAAAAATTTAAAAAATATAAACACACAGTTTTATTTTATAGTTATTTTATGATCAAATTTGGATGATATTACATATTAAATAACCAAGTATAACGATTTTAGTTATTTTCTTGTAATTATATAATATTAATTCAACTTACCGGATACCGTATTAATAATAATCAATAACAATTAATAATATAAATCATCCACACTGACAAACCGTCTCAGCTCAGAATCGTTTTTCGTATATAGGTACAATGATATTATGTCATTGAATTGAAATTTAATGACATCCATTTTACAGTGACCCACTTGCGAGTTGCCCACCCTTTCACTTAAGTGAATAATTAAAATTTTTTTTTTGACTGTTGGTCAAATCACTATAATATTCAAAATAACAGAGTCAAATCGAAACTTTGAACATACAATTTGGTTTGCTACGCGTTAGTTAGATCTTAGATGATGGAGACAACCCAAACGGGTACTGGAGACTATACCTATGTATTTGTTGTCTCCGTATTACATACGTACGACTTACCGTTCCCGTATAAGTAATCTAACACTAGTTGATCCAGAAGCAGGGTAGTTACAGAGCAAAAATCAACCATTAAAATACTTTGAACATTTTTAAAAAACTACAAGGTATAGCGATATAGGGGGCCAGGACTGCCATCTTTATACCAACCCATGACGCGTTACGTTATGTGGACATACGATGTGCTACAACGACTAATAATGATTTTTTAATGCTTGTACATATTTTTAATTCTGTCTATCTGTTGCATCTACCGACTACGAATTTGTTATGATAATACTAATTTAATACGCATAATCACGTATAGTCGTAAGGAAGATTGTCAATACTATAACAGTTATATTTGCTGTAAATTTAAAATTATTAAAATTTATATTTTTAGCTATTGCCTATTTATAATTTATATATTAATATAAGTTATTTTGCAATTTAATTTTATCCAATTATATAGTTATATGATACAGTATAAACTATAAAGTTAATTATATTTGTTAGGGTATATCTGACTTTTTTTGGGTTATAAAATGGTCAAGTCATATCTCTATAGTTTTTTTATAATGGCGATAGTTCATATTTTAATATTTAAGAATAGGTATGTTTAAGTTAATTGAAATAAAATATTTTTCATATTTTAAATGGATACTGTTTAGTTTATCTGGTATTCTCTTTCTTACAGGTTATGTCTTCATAGTTCCAACAAAAACACTCCGTCAACTACGTGTAAAAACTTTGCTAAGAAAAAAATTAACTCAAGCTAGAAGAGTTGTGATATTGAAAAGCCCCCCACGGGTCTGTTTCATTTAAATATGTTAAGCTCCTCCAAGATAAAAACTGAAATTGCGCCTATTTTTGCTAAGTAATTTTTTAAATCCATTAATGTAGAAATTGTTTATAATTGTTTGTATTTGGTTAAGAGCAAAAATGTATCTCAAATAATTTAACTTAGCTTAGCGGTCACTTATAGTAGGTATGTACTTAATTAGTGTTATATGGACATATGGTAATATTATACAAATATAAAAATATAAAATAGGGATGTAAATGTTTATGTTAGCATTATATGTTTAGTTGTAGTAATAAATATTAGTAGCCACCAAGCTAAGTTGAATTATTTGTATTAAATTTCACACTTGGGCACAAAATATCCTTGTTGTTTTATGAATTATGGATAAAGTAAATGAATATAATATATCATATATAGCTTATAAATATACAAAAAATTAATTTTGTAGTTGGGTCTGACTCTGTCTATATGATAGTTGTATCCATAAAAATATAAATTCATTTGCATTAACTAATAATTATGTGTGATGTTTGTGTCTGAGGGCAATAAGTCTGACAATTTCCATATCTAACTCCATTGATCATAACTTGTTCTGAAATAGTTTCAAATAAAGATTTAAATTTCACTTAGGTAACTGTGGTGACGACGACTACCACGCACTGTTCAAATAGCGATAGCAACAGACGCGAGGTGGAAATTATGCATAGTCCGAAATCATAGTCCGGTTGCTATGGGTGGCCAGCACAAACGCTGCGTCTCGTACAACATATACATTGTTTAAAAAATAGCATTTCGATTAATAACTATGCTAATACTTTTGCATATTACTCTGGCTGTAATCCTCTGATCCACTTGGAATTTATTAAAGTATCATCTGCTTACCATATACTGTGTAAATTTCCAGTCAGTTCTTTAGTTTAGGCTACAGAGAGGTCATAGATCGGACCATTTTTTGTAAAATTATACAGGTTAATCACGAGTTGGCCGTCTCGTGCAATGTACTGCCGTCGTCACCACGAGTTATTTTTTTTTACTTAGCTCTGCGCTGGATTAATAATATAATCATGTATCTAAAAAAAATTTAAATAACTTTACCAACAAGAAATAATTTTTTTTTTATTGGTTTGGAGCCCGGCAACTATGGCCATTTGCTATTGTAAGGGTTATGGTTGGAAAGGGTTGGAACGGTTAGTATGGTTGGTACGGTTGGTTGGCAGCATGTGTATGTGTGGCAAGGTTTTTGCCACTATATGGACCCAGGTGGTCACCCATCCGGAAACTAGTAGCAGCGGCCGTTGCTTACTCTCAATCGCTTTGCGTGATTGATTTAATCAATTGGCCGCGCCGAGCCACAAGAAATCATTATAATTATAAATTAGTATATGTATACTATAATATAAATTAGGTAATACCTTTGATTAAATATACATAATATGGTATTATGGTATATTTAATCAATGGTAATACTATTAAGACAGTCCGAAACTTAAATTGGTACCTACATAATTTTCTGTGATTAAATTAATTCAGTTACCAATAGAGAAACTATGATAGACATGGAATAAGATATCAATGTGAAGATATTCAAATGGTAATCATTAAATTCAATTATAATCAATATACTTCATAGTTATTACTTATTATATACTATAATAGTATATAAGTATATTGTATAAATATATAATGCACAATAATATATATAGACGATAGATCAGTGATGTATTTACAGGGATGGGGGTGATCCGGGTGTTGTATGTTTAAGACCATGGCATATTTAAGTAAAAACATAGCCTATATAAGTGCACCACTGCACCTTACATAAAATAATGTAATACAACGAATAAAGGAACCCAAAAGACTGCTGACTGTTCATCTGATGCACTGATTATTTTTTATGATACCCCCCCCCCCCCCCATGATGGTATCGTAAATACGTCACTGCGATTGATACATCTTATGCTGTATAAAAATTATAGGTACAATATAAGAGTATAGGTATCTTAGTATCTAATATTTTAAGCAACAAAGAAAAATATAATAAAAAAATATAGTGTTTTATTTTATTTTTAATAAAAAAATCATCCAATTTGTTTAAACAATAAACTTATTGGTTCATTTGGTGTCAGTAGAATTGATCTTGGATTTAAGTTAATGGGAATTTTTGTATATTTACACGGAAGGATTTCGAATTTTGATATTATTTCTGCTAGACCCGTTTTGGCCTCCATCACTGCGAATCGTAGACCTATTTGCACCGAACAAACAAGGTACCTATATTATTTATCTAATTTTGATATTCTAGGGAATACGTACTAGTGTACGACTGTACTACGTACTACGTATTATACTGTATATAGTGTATATAATGTAGTGCAATACTTAAGTGAACAATATTTACCTATACAAATCCTAGGTCCGTCGCCAAATGGGAGGAACGTTCCATTTGGTCTCGAAGCTTTATTGTCCTCTGTGAACCGCAGGGGATCAAACAAATCTGGATTTGGATAATACATGGGATCGTGATGTAGCGAATATGTGGGTATAAGCACTTTCGTACCGATGTCCAAAGTTATGTCAGTGTCTGGTATTTTATACTTTTTGGTGCACACTCGCAGTAGACCAGGTCCAGGTGGATGCATTCTCAACGTTTCTAAATAAGACAATATAGAATTTGTAGTAAAGTATTTCAAAAAAATTAATAATTTTTGTTAACATCTTCGAATTTCTGTACATTAAACTCGCGCTCTAACCATTCAACACCATATCCAAATACTTCATATCTTTTAGCGCATCGTAAGTAAGAATCCCTTCATTTTCGTTTAGTGTATGATTGATTTGTTTGCGCAATTCAACTTGAATGTCTTGATTCAAAGCTAACTCGTACAGACAATAGCTCATAGCAGATGCAGTAGTTTCAAAGCCAGCCGCAAAAAATACAAATGCGTTTGAAGCTAAGACATCGTCCGTAAATAATTCTGAAAATTGTTTGAATTTAATATTAATTCATTATTATGTGTCGATTAAAATATAAGGAGAGTCAAAAATATATATATCTCATCAATTGATCAACTGATAGTTGTTCCACCCGATGTTTCATGGGAAAATAATTGTTTTTTATTTCAAAATGTATTAGTATTATTATTTATTCCTACGCGGCGGATTGAATGCTTTTTGTGCATAACTTTTATATAATTATTCAATATTAAATGAATCTTTAAATATACTTAATACATTTTTTAGTACGGCCCAAGGTGTGAGGTAGTACCCGGGGACTCTCCATGGTTGCGGTCACTGTCTTGAGACTTGAATACTATAGTATATTACTTTATACTTTATATTACTTTATATATAAAGTATGAATAAATAATAGTTACACAATGTCATATTTTAGGTTTATTTTCACACATACTCGACTTGTGTCACTTGTGAAATAATAATAACTATATATTTTAACTATAATGAATAATATAGATATACTTCACTTACTAGTTTGATATCTAGTCAACCGTAATCTAATAACTTAAGGGACCGCCACTCTGAAATTTGTTGTCTCCGTTTTACAATAATTGCGTAACGTACCAAATTTACGTCCAGTAGATCACGTTTAACTCCTTTAGTTTAAAAATTAGAGTGAATCAACATATAATGAAACTTGATGGTACGAACATTGTAACATCTGTGTTCGTATGCTGGTTTTTTACGATAGTTCAAATTTTTAGCAAGTTATGCGTATATAATATAGCGTAAATTAAAAATGCTCATAACTCACTTAAAACTGAATAATCGTTAAAAACTAACATATAAACATAAATAATGTTCTAACCACCAAGTTTCATTATAGGTCGATTCACTCTAATTTTAATCATGACGGAGCTAAATATGATCTGCTGAGCGTAAATTTGTTATGTTACGCGCACTTGCAGTAAGACGAAGACAACAAATATCCGTGTGGCGTCCTCTTATAAGTACTTAACATACAAAACATAACTATTAAGAATTTAAAATAATAAAATGTGATTAATATAAATTACCAACTTGACTGTTGTTTGTTTTTTCATCGTTCCTCAATTTTATTAAAATCGAAACAAAATCGTTACGATCTTCCTTTTCACTTTTACGCAGTTCCAGTGTATCTTGAAATAAATTTAAATAAAATTCATAGACGAGATCGGGCATACTACGTAATCTAAACAAGTCTACTAGCCACCCTAGATCAATTAACCTCATGAAGTTTAATACAGACGATTTCAGTGTGGGTGTAAAGACCGCTTGGCCAGCTCTTTGAAATTCTGTATTTGATTCAAACAATGTATTGCAGTTTATCCCAAAAGCACACCTTCCAATTGTGTCTATTGTAAATTTTGATGATATATCGGTGACATTAACAATACCTGTGTTCAAAAAATATATTAGTGCTATAGTTATTAATAATTCTAAATCCTTGGTGTATTGATGTGTGTAT
Organism: Nasonovia ribisnigri; assembly: GCA_027563435.1. Lineage (NCBI taxonomy): Eukaryota > Metazoa > Arthropoda > Insecta > Hemiptera > Aphididae > Nasonovia > Nasonovia ribisnigri. The sequence goes on from JANEHU010000083.1 coordinate 16,679, forward strand.
TATATTATATTATTGTCTTTTTTGAAACAAAAAATATCAATATATCACCGTCGTATATTTATATTTTATAAACTTTTTAAATACTAACTATACAGTAGATTAATATTAATTATATAAATCATTAATCATAAATAAACCAAGAAAAAACCAAGAAAAAACCAAGAAAAAAAGAAAAATATACTTAACTTTAACATTTGATTTTAATATAGGCAATACATATACCTATTAAATAGCAAAACAAATATGCGCATCGTATATCTCAAAATCCCCGTGTGAGTACTTCCCAAAAAATACTTTACGACCTATTCTCATACCCACCAAATATACGAAGAAAATTTTATTAAAATCGGTTGAGCCATTTTGGAAAAGTGCGACCACAAGCACCGTGACACGAGATTTTTATTTATTAGATAATATACCTACTTACAACTTATAGGTATACCTAAAATGTAGTGTGTGCGCTCGAAGCAAGAGAGATTTTAAAACAGCTTTCACTTATTATTCAATACGTGATGTATAACATTATATTATACGCTCAACGTTTTAACCAGCAGTTTTATCGTAAAATATTCAATATTTATTTTATTTTCATAAAATGTAAAAATCAGTATAATAGTAACTTAAGGTTTTAGATTGTTTTAAAGTAGGTAGGTAATAGGTATATCAATCGTATATGTGATAAACTGATAAATCGCTAATCTCCAATGCTTCAAATTGTATATTGAGTGCAATAATACCCATATGTCATATATGTTATATGACATGTTTTACCAAAGAAAAGTCTGTGACATGAAAAACGCTCACCGTGGTTGTCACTTGTCACGAATATTGTATGGTTCAGATATGCAGTGAGAAAAACCTACCTACTTGGCTACTTAAATTGTTTATAGTATACCAATTTGTATCATATTATGATATTGTCACTATTGTAGAATATTTTTACCGAGTATATAGAATGAAAAGTTATATATAACGCCAATACGACATCACGTATTTGGTAGGTTTAATCTTCTACTCGTTTAGAATTGCTCTTAGTTTCTGTCACTTATTCTATTGGTCATAGATTAAATATACATATTATATGAAATTTGTTTCAAATTTTATGCCTATAACTTATAAGTTATAGTAGATGAGTATTTAGTAGACGATATAATATTATTACTCAGCTATAATGGTCTTCATTGACGACAGTCATCATAATTTATATAATATGTTACATACTAGTGTATAGGTATATTAATGGATAATATATGAATCCAAGTAAAATTATGAGCAATCGTTATAAAAAAAAAATGTTATTAGTGTTTTTACTATAGATTTTGATATATTAATTTTAACCGTGTATTCACAGTTTTAGAATAATACGGGGAGTAATTTTCATATGGTGTGTGTAAAAGGCACGTGCCTGGAGTGCCCGCGTGTTTGTATAATGATAAGAATCCCTACTTATTTTACATAATATTTTAAACAGCTACTGGCCATTTTTAGACTTTCTATAGCTATTGTCGCTATTGTCAGTATACCTACTATATACTTATATATAAGTGCAATACCTACTTATAGGCACTATCAAAATTGGCTAAAATATTGACGCTGGCAGTACAATCTTATACAGTTTGATGTTATGAAATGTAATACCTTGGCCACCGGGAGTCAAGAGCAGCAGTTTATCTGCGAGTTGGCCGGTGCACACGTGTAAACTGGCGAACATGGCTTTGAGTTTAGCCACGGTGAACGTGGGACTCAACTTGGCCCGGACGGCTTTCCACTTATCGCCCCTAAGGTTCACTAGGCTGTTGAACAGCCCGTCGTGTTCGAACGACGTCCTGTTCATCACCCGGTCGTGGAACGACCCGAACTCTGTGGCCAGCACCGCGTGCACCAGTACCGGGTCGCGCACCACTAGCATTGGGTGCCGGAGCTGGTACATGCCGAAGTACCGGTGGCCGACGAACTGCCGGTAGAGTGTGTCCACGGTGATAGTGCCCGACTCGCGGCCCATCGTGGGCCCGGCGAAGTGGCCCAGCAACGGTGCCGGTTTGGTGTGCGGCACGCCCAGCGCCGTCCAGTGGCCGTAGTATCGCGTGCAGTACACGTACGTCAGTAGTGCTGACGCAATAGCGGCGATCGGCACGATATCCAGCCAGCAACTGAAGCAAATCATCGCAAACGATGCAAACGGTTAGTGCACAGGTACAAATCGGACCTAACCGACAGCGTAGGTGATACTGATTTGCTTTGTAAGTGCGTTCATTGCCGCCGATGACGGCACCGGTACTACTAGTTACTGCTACACGCCGCACGTGCTGACGTAAACGACGGCGCGGTCAATATTATTATTACTATATAATATTATACACCATCATTAGTTTTTAGTCAATAGTGGGATTCCCCACTATCTCGGTGCAAAATCCATAGTCATAATGATAAAATAATAGTGTTGTGCAGTAATCGTCGTCTTGTCCTCGTATACAAATAATATAATTATTATAGAAACAGTGCCTACATCCCATGGGCCATGACTTAATCAACTATTATAAATAAATTGTTTAGTCAAGCTACATCCTACATAAGTTGAATAGAGGCACCTACCTATTAAATTTGATAACGGGACGGTAGAATAGTAGTCCGCCTTGGACGCGATACTTATAAATAATTATTATTCGTATTATTGCGAGTGCTCTGGACTCGCATTTGGACAACCATTTTTACTATATACAATCATCAATGCACATTAAAATGTTGGTTTACATACATCTAAAACAAAGAGCGCCATTTGGGGAGAGAGGGGGGGGGGGGGGTCGGGGGGTGTAGGGTTTACTTTGGCACCCCTATTTTTTTCTGTCTATAATTGGCCTGGCTTAAAATTTACAATTGCGCTGATGGACGATGGCCTCTGCATACAAATTAAAATATATTATTTGTTATGAATACTTTAATGCATATACACTGTATAATGTATATATATACTTATTTTATAAAGCTGAAGGGTTTGTTTGAACGCCGTAATCTGAGGAACTATACTGGTTCGAATTGAAAATTTTTTTTTGTACTGGATAGTCCGTTTATCGAGAAAAGGTATAGGCTATGTAACATCACGCTACGACCAATAGGAACCCAAGGAGGTGCTAAAACAGGGATTTTGAAATTTAAAAAGGTAATGTTCGTTTGGAAATGGTTGTTTTTGGTTATGGGAGAAGTAATTAGTATATAAATAGTATTTATTTATTATTGGTTGCATGCACAAATCGAATTTTTACACATTGCCTACCTCAGGATGGCTGAATTGCACTTACTGCAGCGAGTTACACCCAAAAGGAGTCGAATAATTAGAAATTTTTTACGGCCAACGAAGTGCGCGGGATGAGCTACTATAATATTTCATTATTATGTATGAAAATAAACTAGGTAAAGCATATTATTATTTGTAAATGTGTATATTATACGACGAAAGCTATTTCCAACTTTCCAGATAATGCTTTTTTTCGTTGGTAGGTAATAGGTATAATAAAATATAGTTTATAGGTACATATCGGCGTTTTACACACAAAAGATATGTGATTTGTATTTACTAGTTATGAAGAAAAAGTGGCCCGATGATGTAGGTTTTCTCTCCTAAAATATTAATTGTAACCTGTATATTATATAGATCTTTTAATCCAGGAGTTGAGAAATAGTTTGATTTAAAAAATTAATGTGCATTAGTCTAATGCGCTTTAAAAGGTGTTTATATACGCCTCTAAATTCCGAATCAACGCTCATTGGTTTGATGAGATTGTATATTTTGCATATGTTGAGTGAATATTTCTTGAGAACTGAAGTGACGACAGTCCTATGGGAAAAAAATAACAACAAATATCACATTGCACGTGCCGTGATAACACAATAATTTATTAATACTTCTTAATTTTGAATTAACTCTTAACCTTGAATACCATTTTAATTGTTATATTATTGATTAATACTTTTGAATGATAAACGAATCGATTCGTTTGGTGTGAGTAAAATTGACCTCGGCTTGATTTTGATCGGAGTTTGTGTTTCTTTACATGGCGATACTTCGAATTTCGACAATATTTCTGCTAGTCCTGTTTTTGCCTCCATCATCGCGAATCGCAAACCTACGTTTAAAACATACATTATTTTTAAAAAAATGATATGTATTGACGTAAAAATACATTCTCATGGCCATTTAAATGCAGTATTGGTATCAAGGCCGGATTAAGACAATTTTGGGTCCGAGGACAAACAATTTTAGGGGCCCATAAACAAATTAATCAAAATATTGGTGACCCACAAATAAAAATATTTCAGAAATAAAAAAGAGTGTTGACGTTATAAATATTAATAATATACCTATTTCAATACTAACATTTGTAAAACAAACACTACCTAATAAATACAATTTGTTTGGGTAATGAGTAGGACGTAGGTAGTAGATACCTAATAAGTAATAACAATATTATGTTTTTATCGTTTAAACAGTTTTATAGCTATATTATCTATAATAGCTAGTAGCTACTTTCTACCAAGTAATAATGTTTGAATTCGTCATAAATTCGTAATCGAGGGCATTCCCATGAATCCCATTTCCTTACCATGGTCATCATGCTCAAAATAGAAAATATTAAGATAGCATGATAATAATAACATAATATCCACTATCCATATATTATTATTATAGGAAACGTACTACCCACCGGGGGCCCACTATTGTTTGATATCCGTTGTGGGTCCGGGGCCATGGCCGCATTGCCACCCCTCCCTTAAACCGGGCTTGATAGGTATAGGTAATTACCGATACATATCCTAGGTCCATCGCCAAACGGCAGGAACGTGCCATGTGGTCTTGAACTTATATTTTCTTCGGTAAATCGTTCAGGATCAAATATTTCTGGGTCTGGATAATACTTAGGATCATGATGTAATGCATATGTGGGTATTATTAATTTATCTCCAACATTTAGTGTTATGTTGCTGTCCGCAATTGTGTACTTCTGAGTGCACACTCGATTTAAAATGGGAACTGGTGGGTGCAGTCTAAATGTCTCTAAAAGTTTGTTGATAAAAAAAAGTTAATTATAAAGTTATAAATATATTTTATCTATTTGTATTCAATTTATTGTAGGTTCATAACATAACATATTATAGGCACTAACCATTTATCACCATATCCAAATATTTCATGTCTTTTAACGTATCGTATGCGAGCTTTCCATCGTTTGCATCCAATGTTTTCTTGATATTTTCTCGCAATTTTACTTGAATTTCTGGATTCATGGCTAACTCATACAAGCAATAACTTATTGTTGATGCTGTAGTTTCGAAACCAGCAACAAAGAATACAAATGTATTTGCAGCTAATATCTCATCAGTAAATAACTCTAAAAAGTAATAAAAAAATTGAATAAGAGTATGAACGGAATTATATATTTTCTTAAAAAAGATGATATCAGAATTAATACAATGCATTTCATAATATTTTTTGTAATTGATGTCCAAATGTATTTGTAACTAGTCAAATTAATTTCCCAAGTTGACTGGTGGCCATATATAATAAAGATAGCTAATGTTAATAGTTATAACTTATAACTTATTAACTTATAGCTAATATTAAATATTATAATAGAGTATCCTTTTTATTCAAGCAACAAAAAGATCCTATGTATTAAAAAAATATAAATTAATATTGATTATTGACTATTTATATGCCTATTAAAATCTTATCAAACATTAATAACTTTGTATTTACATTCAAGTTACTTAATTTAAGTGCAATATAACATATATGGAATATGGTCTCAATAGTTATTGAATTAGTGATCCATGGCTAATCCTGGTTGAATCCTTATGTAATTTAATGAATTAATGCAGTTCAATAATTAAATACCTAATAAGTAATAGCTTTTACCAATCACAAATAAACAATACTTATTAAATGATTTATAAGTTATAACTATTAATTAATAATTTATATAAAATCTAAATGTCTTACTTTGCCCTTGTTCCTTCTGTTTTTCTTCGTCTTTTAGCTTTACTAAAAGTGCTATAAAATCTTTACGTGTATTTTCTCCAGATTTGTGTTGTTCCATTGTAGTATCGAGTAGATTATCAAAAAAGTCATATATGCTTTTAGACATACCACGTATCCTAAATACATCTATAAGCTGACCAAGACCAACTAATCTGATGAAATTTAGTAAAGTCGATCGAAGATTTGGCGTAAATATGTCTCGTCCTGTACGACGAAATTCTGAATTTGGATCTGCCAATGTATTGCAGTCTAGTCCAAAAGCACAACTACCAATAGTATCAGTTGTAAATTGAGCCGACGCTTCACTTACATCAACAATTCCTGTAAAACATTTATATATTTTTGTCTTGATTTTTTAGGTACACTTAACATAGTTCACATAATAGGTAAATAATAGGTACCTAGGAAGGTAATTTATACATTTAGTCGTTAGTCACATATAAATATATTTGAATATTTGGTAATGTATAAAATATATTAGCTTCTAATTAAGGACGTGGGTGCCTAGTGCAACTTACACATGGTCCAATTGCATATTAGGCATACATACCTATATCTAACGGCCTACACTCGTTTTTCGGTCATCGCGCGCCTACGGAATTCGTTTTTCTTTTTATTGTTCCTGTATACTGTACAGAGCCGTGTCAAGCAATTCCGCGCCCCGGGGCAATTCACGCCACTTCCCTACAATTTGGGCCCCCAGGTAGCATATTAAGTGCAAATAAAGGCGCCCCTTACTTTTACAAAACTAAGGCGCCCGGGGGCAATTGCCCCCTTTGCCCCCCCTTAACACGGCTCTGATACTGTATACTATACTATACTATTTTTTGAAAAAAGCGTTTTACAGGGCGCCTTTCCCTAAGTCACTGCATTTAGACCAGATAAAATTCTACGGCAGCGCGGCGCCCCTGTAAAGTCACTGAGGCGCACCAGGGCTCCGCGGCGCACGCTTTGGGAACCGCTGTAGTATACCTAGTATAGAATCTATATACTATACACTGTATAGTATAGTATATAATATGAGAACTAACCTTTGATCGAATTTCGTGAACAAATTACACATTTCGACGCGATCATAGCAAATGATAAATATCGCAGATACCCTACCTGTATATGTAAATGTGTACAAACATATTATATTACATTATATTATGCATAACATGGGTACATTTAGGTAACATAATATGTCATTACCACTGTTTTTCGTTATCTGCCCATTCAAGTTTTCGATCAGACGCGCCGTGCACACGTTTATGTCACCCAACATGGACTTGAGCTTGGCGGCCGAGAAAGTCGGACTCAACTTGGCCCTAATCGCTTTCCACTGTTCGCCCCGCAGGTTCACCAAGTGATCGAACAGCTTGTCGTGCACGAACGACTTCTTGCCCGCGTTCCGGTCGACGAACGATCGGAAGTCCTTTACCATAACAGTGTGTACCAGCTGGGGGTCACGGACTACCAACAGCGGTTGGCGTCCCTCGTACATTCCGAAATACCGTTGCCCGTCGAACCGTTGGTACAGCGAATGGACGGCATCGAAGAGCGGTATGCGCCCCATGGCCACGTCGTGCAAGCTGCCGAACGGCGGCGACGGTGCGACGTGCGGTACGCCGAGCCCGGTCCACTTTCCGTAGTGGTACGTCAGGTACACGTAACCCAGGAACGTGACGAGTAAAACGGCGACGGCGCATAGTTGGACAAACGGAATCGACCACACACCCGACATGGCGAATCAAACTGCGCAGCTAGCAGACGGAATTGTTAACGCGATGGCGGTCGTTCACGTACAGTGCAAGATCTATGAAGATTATCCTTGTTCAAGATGTTCTCGCATGTAACCTTTCATTTACGTCACTGCAGTAAATACCGCAACGGCGCTGTGTGGATAGATCGGTGTGCCGTCGTCCAACCAATAATATTGTGTTATTGATGAACGCGTCGGTGTTGAAAGACAAGTTGTGTGACTAACGGCCGCGACGTTGATAGTAGCAATGCAACGTGTAAACTGTAGGTGTAGTAAAATTGTTGCTTCATTTATACTATAATATAGCCTACGAGCGAGATTGCGTTTGTTGTATTATTATTATTATTACGATTGACAAGAGGAGAGGGTATTATAATAGCAGTGTTTTCGTGGTCTACTAATATATTTTTTTTTTACTTTTATAGAATCGAAGTTCAGAAATAATTGCCATGGTCGCCCGTGCAGACGTTTTCTAATGTAGTAAAATAGTTATGAATATTAACGCAAATCATCGTTTCACAACAGTCGATTATATCATTATGATTATTGTATATTTATATATATTACTAAGATTTATGAGTAACGCGGTCTTCTATTATAGCCTATAGGTAGGTACACACCCGATGTATTTATCAACGTGACGTCATTTAGTCATTATTACTATCCGAATAAAGTTGAATGATGGAGAGGATGGTGGAGTCATTAATTACTATGGTAATAATTGGACAAAATTAGTAGGTAAGGTTACTAGGTAGTCGGTACGTAATAACTTTACGCGGAAAAAAACCAAATTTGATAATATAAATATTTCAGACATCCTACCTATTTCTTGAGCATAAATCATAAAATCATTTTTTAAGTATAATTTTGGTCGGGTGGCACTACTAAGTGCTCTCCCACTCTGCCAGTCTCGTTATGTATTTACCTAAATAAAAATTACTTAGTGTATTTAATTTGTGTATAGATTGTTATTATATTTAAAAAATGAAAAAAAAAGTTCAATTTTAGCAATAACTTTGGTCACTTCTACTTGGGATGGTTCAGCTCGATGCTCACGAGGCGTTGTAACCATTTGTTCGGTTTTAAAAATTGAATTTCTCAGAATAGCCTCGCATATTGAGTGAACTTTTTTTTGTACTCCTTGTATATTTTCAAAACATTAACCATAGTCTGTACTACAGTTTTATGGTTAGCCGTTAGGGTTCGCTACAACCTAGTTCTAGTGGCGTGGTGTGGCGCGGTGCGTGCACTCAACTGCGGAAACGCTCTGAGTGTACGTATCGGCCGGCGTTGGTAGTACCCGGATGGGTGACCACCCGGGATTTTTAGTAACGAATCCTTGCCACACATACAAAACGTGTTTCAACTAACCGTTCCTCCCCCTAAAAAGAAAATCAAACTACAAACAAAACAGCTAATGGCCATAGTTGCCGGGCTTAAGCTCAATAAAAAAAAAATCTAGTTCTACCCCCATCCTTATCGCATGACATATTTAATAGTTCATGTCTTATAATTTTTAAACAATTTAATATAGAAGTTGTGTAACGAGTAGAATATCTACAACCGTGGTAAAAAGTGAAAAAGTTGAAGTGTGTAAATAAGGGAGTCGTTAAACTTTCTAATTTATTAATTATAACTAATAAATAATAATAAAATAGCATAAAATTAATAATATATTATTATTTATAAGTTCAAAAAAGCCAAAATTAAAAAAATTCTTGTTCAAAATATTCAGGGTAAAGCCAAACTATATTCTTATGTCATAATATACCATTGGTACACACCCTGGGGGTAAAACACGATTATTTGAATGGTAAAGAATAAAATATTTATTTTTTATTTAATGTATTGTATATAATTATATTATTATTATCTCTGTGTCAGTCAAGTGTAGTAATAGTAATAGCAGTAATAATATAATAACAGTTTTGGGGATTATCTATTTTGTCCTAAATCTGAATGACACTGATAATAATTGTATTACCTTCAAACACAGACTTCTAAACTGCACTAGATAAGGAACTCCTATATAATTTACATTGTTACAACTTACAAATAAAGCTCAGCTGTAGACGGTCACCATTTTGTCGATTGGCAAAACATTTCATTCATAAACAAAATGTATTAGGAATGAGAGCCCAGAGGCGGCGTGAACGGGGTTAGGTTGACGCAGGTGTGTCACGAAAAAAAATGGTGGGTGTTGAAAGTTGATGTTTGTAGTTAAGTCTTGAGTAAAAGTTGGGAGCTTATTTTAATATCATCGATTAAATTATTATTTAGTATCTTATCTTTTTTTGATATTTTAGTGTTGATATAAAATGTGGGTGGGGGTGTTGAACATTTTTTACTGCGTCATTGAGATAATAAGTTCACGCCGCGACTGTTAGGAATAACATCATTTTTAATGGTAAAATAAAATAGTAAATGTAAAATGATTTATTAAATATTTTTTTTTGTTTTTTAAACAACAGGTTTTGAAATAATAAAATAAATTTCAAGATAAATCATAATTTATCTTATTTGTCATATAAAATACCATGCAATTGCCAACTGACCTTGAAGCTTCACGGTAGGAGTTAGCTATCTAGTACTATACAGAAATCTGTCATCTGTGCATTCAAATAATATTTATAATATTATATTATCTTGAACTTCTTGGTATTATTTTTGTTGTAACAACTATACATTTGATATCCTATTAATATACAATTATACCAATATTTAATTTAATGGTTTTAACTTTGAACTATCAGGTTAGTCGTTCACCGTTTGTTTATTACCTACTTATTAGTGTACGTTTAGGTGGCATCAACTATAAATATCGACCAGGACCAGGATATTGTCAATTTTCTAATTATTTTGACGTGAAAGTAAGTGAGTGAAATAATTATATTTATTTTAATGCTAGTTTTTGACAATTTTTCTTTGAATCAGGAACCCTGTCACAAGGGAAAAACGGTCATACAAAGTAGCTTTTGTACAATGTGGTTGTGTTGAGAAGCCCCAATGTATTCTGCGCAACACAGCAAAAAGTATAAAGCCAAGCTAATTAAATGAACATTTTGAGAGAAGTCATTCTCAGTTCGTAGAAAAAGATATTCCATTTTTAAAAACAATTTTTAGGACTTCGTGAAGACAACACACAGAAAATAGATATTGAAAACACACTACAAGCAACATTTTTGCGAGAAATTGGTGGATAGTATACATTATCATCCGAAAAAACCTTTAACACCGATCCTTTTTCCACAACATACAGGTTTGAAAGTTGATCTTCAACAATGGTAAGTGGTAACAATGAAAACAAAAGCAAGAAACTAATTGAACTTGGAACACGACATAAGATGTGCATTGGCCGAAACTGAACTGAATATTAAACAAATTGTTAGAAATAAGCAATATTAACCGTCTCATTAACTAACAAAAAATTAGGTTTTCTTCGTTTGAAAAATTTAAATAAATTATAAATATAATGTACCTATATATTGATTTTTACTCAACTTTCATTTTGGATGGAGGGATATTTGTTAATATCTAACCTGATTTATGGTTAATAGCCACAAAAAGGTTGGGAACTAAAGTATTATAAGTTAAGAAAGAAGTTTAATATTATTATTAATTTTATTACTTTTATATCATATTATTTAATAAATATATGCAAGTCTGGTAAGTAAACACAACATTGTTTTTCATTAATCATATAAAATATTTATGTAATTGTATAGGTACAATATTATTAAAACTTTTATAAGCCATCGTACACGATAGGAAAACAGACAAAAGTATATAAAAATATTATATTTTAGGATTTTTAGGATATTTGTTTATTTAAATCGATAACCAGTCGAAAAAATAATGCTGTGAATATTAATATGCATTCTGGACTCTGCAGAGGTAGGTACCCAATTTAGAAATAAAATAACCACCAGAAATGTAGTATCTTCATGCCAGTAGCCAGTCTTCTTTTCTTTCTTTTTGAATTATTATTTGTGAACTCTCTAACAGTTAAATATTTAATTTAAATTTGTTATACGTACGTATACTAGTATACTAGTATTTATAATTAATGGTAGTACGTATGAACTTGAGTTATTTAACATTTTTTGCATGTCAATTATTGTACAGTTGATTCATAATTAAGTACGTGGCTTTACATGTACGCATGTATCAAGCAAATCCAGTACCTATTAAAAATATTTAATCATACATTATTAGAAGTAGCTATATAGATTATAGGTTTAATATTATTATAGCTGTATTATGATTGTAATTATGATAAATTGAATTATGAAATCATTACTTAAAATAATATGAACATCGTTATTGTCTATAGGTACCGAATTAAATGATGGGTCATCAATAAAAGTCAATTTTTGGTTTTTATTACTATTTTAAGAAAACTAATATTCTATAATATATTACTAATTAAGTGGATATTGGACTTATGTATGATAAAGGTAACTAATGAACTTAAACAATAAACTGTAATCTTTTAAAAATAAATATTATGTATATTATATTTTATCTAGGTAATTAATAAAACAGAATGATTAGCCACTATAATATCACACTATTATAGGCATAAATATATTATAATGTAACATTTCTTAGGTACGTAATTAATATATACTATCCACGGAAGTTTTAAATGAATATATTATATTATACAACACACACATATTATATAATTTATATAATTAACGTAGTGATTTACAGAAAATAACAAATATTATATTTCCTCTATTTATGTTTTTTATCAGTTTGTTTTAATATAATAAATATTTTAAAAATGTTATCAAGGTTAAAATTACAGCCATTGTACACAGAATTTGATTACTATTTGGATCAAATACATTTTAAGTTGGTGAGTACGTATTTCTTGATATTCATAACAATTTATTGTAAAATCGGAAAACTTGAAATGATTTCCTTCAAGTTCTAAGAAAAGTTGACCAGAGCTTTTACATTACCTTATTAATCAAATATAATATTATTATGTTTAAAACGTATAGTACCTATATATTATTATATAGTATCCGTATTACCAAAATGTTGTAAGTGAACGTACAATTATTAAAGTTGCTGCAAAATATTTAAAATCTAATACCTAACCTATATTATTATACTTTATACCCAATTAAAATCAATAATTTAATTTAAGTTTTGTAAACTATTATATTATATAGTATGCCTCCATTGTAGTTCTGTATGTATGTATAGATTGTCATTGTAGACTACAGACTGAAGTAAACAAAAAAATTGTGAAATATATAACTTGTATAATATACAACTTTATAAGAATGATACATTATATACATTTATTGGTATAATCAGGATTTACTATTTAGACTTTTGTGTAAGTACGAGTGTATGACTTCTATTTTATTTTTATAATATAAACACGGAAATTATAAAATATATGAACTCACCAACGGTTGTCTACATTCAAATACGGATAAGAAAGCCCAAAAATCATACCAATGCGACCATCCTAAAATTCAAATTTTAAAAATTATTTGAGTCATTGCCTTCGATTCGCTGTAATTTGTCGCTCACTACTATATTATAAGGTTACTATTTCCCCGATAAATTATTCTAATTTTTTTATTCTTTTTTTCTCATTTAACAATTTTTATTTTATTTAATGTTCTACTAATTAATTTTTATAATTAATCATTATATTATGTTTATCAATAAAATTGTGTTGATTCTATTTATTTAAATTACTTTAAATTACACGTCGAGTCGTGCAAATACGTAACGTTAAACGAGAGATCTCCTAGATAGTTAGATACATTATAACTACAACAGATTGCCACATTAGATAAACTAGACATTTATTATATTTTATTATATTATATTTAATACATTAATGCCTTTGCTTATAATAATAATTATCCAAGCCAGTTGTTATGATTATTACCTATTGCAACCTATAATTTATATTATTATTTTGTATCGTAATATTGCAAAATATAGTAGACTTAATCGGTAATATTTATAATTTTTATAAATAATCCATTCTTAAAGCTAACATAGGTATTACTAAAAAAATCATGAGTAATAACTAATAACTAATAATTAATAACTAATCAATGAACGTTACAGCTAATGTGTACAAATTATTTAATTTATGTTATTTTAAAATTTGAATACTACTAGACACGAGTTTATTTATTCCTGGTTTCTACTATACATTAGTATTATTTGGTACATATATGTGGCTATGTACACTATAGTATTGTATAAGATGTAAAATTCGAATATTAACCTCTGCTACGTCTGGTACTGAAATTCTATTTTGGCAACAACGTAACTGGGTCGCTAAATATAGAATGACATTGATAATGCTCTCCTGGCTTGTTACAATGTGTACGGCTGAGCATCGGCCAGACTATAGAACTTTTAAAAATAGAAAAACTAAAAAAAACTATCCTATCCTTCAAACAAAATTTTTTGTGAGAAAGTTGTATAGGTATTGTAGATGTCAAAATAATAACGAAGTATAAATTATAACTATTAGGTAACAATTTTCCATTTATTTACACGATAACAATAATGAAGTCTGATTTTTATGATACAAATATAATATCCTCTTAATTCTCCAATTTACTATAGATGTACGTGCAAATTGGGTGAATTAGGCTGTTTAATTTTCTTACATACTAACCCATCAATTGGTTACTAAATTGGAATTTATTTGTCTTAGAGGAGTGTTTTGATTTCATCATACAACACCAATACTAAGGCACCACCAGTTCCTCTCAAAACGTTTGAAAAAGCTCCCTTGAAGAAAGCACCAGTTCCTTCTGTCTTTGCAATTACTGACCAACAGTGGAGAGTGCTCTTGTAAACGATTTCAGACTGAGCACGACCACTTTGCATCATCATACGCCTCCTGACTGTGTCGAAGGGATAGGACATAATTCCAGCAACAGTTGTTACAACCTATACAAATGAATATACGTTAATCAATAATTATAAATTGTTAAAATATATTTTTAACTTATTAAATCTGTAGTATTTTGATTTAGAAAATTGATCAAACATAAACTTATATAAGGATGTTGAAAAGTACGCATTTTTAATTTGTTATTTTATATAAAATTGTAGAAAGTTTATGATTTTTGAATACCTTACATGATCCACCTATGATTTAATTTATATATAATTTATTTTTGAGTAATTTAAATCGTATTTACCTGAGCGATAGCCCACGATAAAAGGAATCCAGCAGATTTCGGGTCTGGCAACATTCCCTTAGCGGTGTCGAAGCAACCGAAGTATGATGCTCTGTAAATGATGATTCCTTGAACGGATACACCAAAACCTTTGTACAATCCAGTGATTCCGTCAGATTTGAAGACCTTGGACAAACAGTCTCCAAGACCGTTGAACTCCCGACCAGCTCCGGCTTTACCAACATCAGCGGCTAACCTATTAAAATATTTAAAATATGAATTGTAAAAGAATATTTTTAAAAACTTTTGGTAGTAATCATTAATACAATTGTATTCTTCTTTCTTAATATACCTGGTTCTAGCGAAGTCCAATGGGTATACAAAGCATAAAGAAGTGGCACCAGCTGCACCACCTGAGGCTAAATTACCGGCAAAATATCTCCAGAATTGTGTGTTTTTGTCTACACCACCCAAAAAGACTTGCTTGTATTTGTCCTTGAATGCAAAGTTCAAAGCTTGAGTCGGGAAGTACCTAATCACGTTGGCCATGTTTCCTCTCCAATAAGCTGTAACTCCCTGTTCCTTGGGGATACGTACAAAACAGTCCACCATGCCTAACAATTGATAATTGTATTAGTGTTTACATAACTTATAGGCATATATTTTATACATTTTTCTTAAAAATATTAGCCATCGAAGTGAATTATAGAAGAACATTCAATCAACTGAAATTATATTTTATTGCAAAACCCAAAATACCTTTATATCTATCTTCTGGTGCAATTTGCTTGGAAATATGTTGTACTTGTAACAACAATTTGACACGTTCAATGGGAGCGACAGCTGTCTTAGATACGGCAGCCGAAACACCACCGGCTAAGAAATCCTTTGCGAAAGACATCGGGTCAGCTAAGGCAGGCATCATATTTGTTTCGTTCTTGTTCAGAGCCATTGTTTTTTAATGTTAGTGTTAAACTGTTAGGTAAATAAATTTGATGAAAACTGAGTCACACGCAACGGAGAAGGTACTGACACGACTGACTCTGAGGGCGACGCAGCTAAGCTTATATCGTTGGGCTTTTGGCCACCCGGCGTAATGCCAAGTCACTTTGGGCCTCTATTATTGCGTTAATTTTACATTGATATCATTATTGTGCAAAATCAAAAGAAAAAATTTAAAAAAAAAAAATTTAACATGAAAAATTGTTTCTTAATAATAAGATTATTTATATGTAAAAATAATCATATGTATAATATTGTTTTGTTTTATAGTGTTATTCTTCAAAAATAATGTATACTAATTTTATATTTTTGTATTTTACATATTATAATATAGTTTTAATATGACATTAATTAAATAAATATAGTATAATATACATACCTAATATTATATAATAATAATAAAAATAATAATAATAAATATAATTACAATATTTATATATTATATGGATAAAAGTTGTTTGTTATCTTTTAATTTCAACCCCAAAGTTGTTTTTATATTTGTTGTGATATTCTAAAATATAATTTAACAAGGCAATGTCATAAGTATTTTGCAGTATTTATCCAATGTTTGTATATTTAATATTAATCCTATACAATATTGAAAAAATATTGTACTTATTTATGATAATATAGCATTATATAGTTAAAATATTACCCATTAATACAGAATATTGTAATGATTAAAACATACTAGGTACTATTATTCAATCAAATGTGAACAAATTTTTATGTATTCCATTATTGTTTTATCAATTACCTAAATTAAATAGTGAATTCAAATATTTGCTCACATTAAAATCATTTAAAATTATTCAAAGAAAATATACAAAATAATATAAAGTATATTATATATTTTCCTTTGTAATATTTTAGTTGTTATCATAATATAAGGTTACAATAAAATAAATAAAGATATCGCCCTTAAACCACGGATATTTCGTCATAATTTTTACTCCTAAATAATTTTGGCAATTAATTATTAGATTTTTTTTCCACAAGGTCGTTAGGTGTGTCAAATGATTTGTCAGGGACTAAAATCTTACTAGCTGCCAAAGAATCATTCGTTTTATTTCGATTGTAATAATTTAATCATTCTATACCCAGTTCTACTGATAGACAGGTTATTATAAATTGTTGTTTTAAATGTAAGTGTAACTTATTGATTTGTTTTTTTAAAACCCAGAAATTATTGGAATCAAATTTGAGAAATGCATACTACACGTTCAAAACCAGGTTTTCAATCAAGCTACTCCAGAATAATAAATACTCGATCATTGTAATAATCGTTCTAAGTAATATTTTTTTATTTAAAATTCGATCATAAAAGAAAAATACCAACTCTAACAAATCGTTCAACATTCTTGGACTGATATCTTAGAAACTCATTATACATTACATGGATTACACATTTCTACTTAGGAGGACGCCACACGGATTTAATATGTTATATTATATCAAGTTGTTTTCATCTTACAAGTGCGTAACATACTAAATTTACGATCAGCAGATCGCGTTTAACTCCGTTAGCTTAAGAATTAGAGTGAATCAACCTATAATGAAATTTGATGGTAAGAATATTATCTGTGTTCTTGTGTTGATTTTTTAGGATGGTTCAATTTTTTAGCAAGTTATGCTTACATAATATAGTGTTAATTAAAAATACTCATAACTCACTTTAAACTGAATCATCGTAAACCAACATACGAACACGGATAATGTTCTTACCATTAAGTTTCATAATAAGTCGATTTACTCTAATTTTAAAACTAACGGAGCTAAACATGAACAGCTGATCGTACATTTGGTATGTTATACCTACGCACTTATAAGACTGAGACAACAAATATCCGTGTGGCGTCCTCTTAAGTACTTAACATACAAAACATAACTAATAAGAATTTAAAATAATAAAATGCGTTTCATATAAATTAGTAAATTACCAACTCGACTGTTGTTTGTTTTTTCTTCGTTCCTACCTTATTACGAGTTTAATACTTACAACTTGCTAACTTCAACAATTTAGTACAATTCACCCTGAATAATTTTAGAATATGATATTTAATTTTATTTAAGTATTTATATTATAAAAAATTATTATTATTATTATTATCATTTATATTATTATAAAAGTTTTTAAACGTATATTTCATAAAGGTGTTCAACCCATATGTATTAAATAAAAAAACTAAATATTTTCATACTATATAAAAATATTTAAATAGGTACTTCCTGAATATTTTTTAAGACAACTAAATAAATAAAAGAATGCTTTAATAAGTAATTTTCGGAGGGGAAAAATTGTTAATTTAAAATTTGAGTTACAAAATATATTTTAGGAATATAAAATGTACAAATTAAATACTCTTCACATATGATATTTGTTTATACTATATACCAAATAGAAGAAAGTCTAGGACAACTATTTTTTAATAATAATTGTTCTTAATTTAGTATACAATATAATATCCTACGTAAATTATTAATTTCCAAGTAAAAATGTGAAATATCGATAATTTACCTTTTTAAATATTGTGATTAATACCAGCTTAGTATCTATCATTATTGTATAAATCTAATCGTAATGGTGCTATCTATTATTGGTAAATAGAGCAGGCGAATAGCCAGAAACAGATTTTAATGATGTTTTGAAAAATGTGCGAAGAAAATTGTTTCGCAGTTTTTACTATAGTTAATGATTATATAATCGAATTTTTGTTAACTTATTTTATATGCAAATATTCCCGAGTAATTTTTCAACGAACCGTTGAAGTAGATATCTTTATATGTATTACAATGTTTAAATTATTTATTGTGTTGGTATGTATCATCTAATTTTGTCCAAATTCAAACATAAAACATCTATTGAAAAGAATGTGTTTATACAATTTTTATAATTTTTGGTTACAGTATGAACTACTTAAGAGAAATCTTGTTTAACATTTTAAATATTATTATCTATACAATTTTAACCTTTTATACATTTTTAACTAAAAAATAATTTGCACGGTATTATAGCATAATGTATTCGAAACGGTAACATAAGCCACATGTCTTTATTCTTAACTTATATTATGTAAATCGAATCATTAAACCCACATTTAACCCAGGATTACTTACGCGTTTTCTTTTATGCGATTCCTCGTGTGTTAGTTTTTTTCTAACAATCTATTAGTTTATTTAATTTCATCAAAATACAAATTCCTTTTTATACAGTTTATATTTATTACATTATTTACTAAAGACAATATATATGAGATAATTGTGCCACTTTAATTGTATAAAATATAATTTATTATGTTTAAAACATTAATCCATGTGTAATGTACATGTACATAATGATTTTCAAGAGATAATATAATCTAAAAATATTGTATTCGGAACTTATTGAATAATCAACAGTGTAAATAATATATATTTTTTTTAATTTAACAATCTATTTAGTATGCAAATGAACAATCATCGCATTTAATTTACATCTAATTAGTCTAATAGTAGAACAACGGACTTTTTTTATTTAATCAGAGTAAAAAGTGATAAAACTGTAACTAGAAATAGCCATAGCACGCTACTCGATATTTTTCCTCTGCAAGGAAAATGTATGAATCATAAATATGTTTTGTTCATAAATAACCATGACAACACAAAATTTTAGTCAAAAAACATATTTATGTTAAAACTTCTAATAATGGTATACCTAATTTGTATAAAATTACATTTTATTTGAAACTCAGGAGCTACTATACCTCTAAATATACACTAAAAAATACATTGTTTATAGTTTTCAAAAGCTGAGAAGGCGCTATAATATTAATGCGATTTTGATTTTAGTTTCACAATATTTTTTTAAAATTATCTTTGCGAATTTACTACTAATATGTTTTTGTAAATTTTTCGAATATCTATTAGCATTTAAAACATTATTGAATAAAGCTTTGAGAATTTTGAGTCAATCAAATCAAAAATCAAACAGTCATTATACTCACTCATTAGGTTTTATTTTAATACAAATACAGGTAACTCCTGAGAAGGTCCAAGTGGTACTAGAAGAAAACCTCCCCACATATTTCATGTATATAGAAGGAGGTAGCTGCCAGCTGTGTCTGTTTTTTGCTGTAAGTTAGGGATTTAAGCATAATAACAATATAGTTTCCGAGTTTCCGTTATTATTGTTTATTTATTTATTTTTTCACCAATACAGCAGACTCCTCCCAAATTAGAATTATTGGTTTGAGTGTGTGACTTCCTTGAGAAACCGTCTCTATGTCTCATATCGCGTAAGATGTGTCTTTGCATATAAGTTAGCGACATGCCGACATAGTTGTTAACTATTAACAATTAAATAATGCGTTAATTTAGTATATTATGGATGTACTAATAATATGTTATGTATAATTATATAATGTATTATTATTCATTTAACATTTTAATTATTATAACTGAAATAGGTATATTTTTGGTACGTATCGTTGATGTCATTTAGGCATTCTGGTTCATGTGTGTTTGTAGTGTGGCCGTGCACCACACACACTTACCCATGATATAACTGTATTAATAATATACACATAATATGTGAGTGACTACTGGCTATGTATGAATGTGTGGGACGTGCGTGTGCTGAGTGTTATCGATAACCGATAAGATATCGACATGCGACAGCGTAAAATATACATAGAAACAAGAGTCATCCTAATCATAGACGATATTATATAGTAATATATAGGATGAAAAATATTGTAGAATTACCTATTATAATATATTAAGAAAAAACATTGTACTTATTATTTACTAATATCCACAAGTAGGCTAAGAGGCTATATAAGACTGTAATAGGTACCTTATTGGTAGTTACCTACCGATTAATAATAATTACATAATATAATATGTGCATATGAAGAATGGAGGGGCACTCTGCCCTTCCCCTCCCCGCAAATGCACCTTTGCGACTATCATTAATTACTACTCCGTAACAAAAATAATACGTAGGTACAAGAGTTCTGAGTAACAATGAAAGCTGAAAAAATTGCCTAATCAATACTACTCATAAAAGGTCAGTTCCTAACCGTCACGCTTCGTCTCCTGGTTTTGTTTATACTTTGTACTACATTACGGTTTTACATATTAAAACGTTGTTTAGACCTCTGACATGGCATAATAAATAAATATGAACTAATTATATTTTAATAATTATAACGAATTTGGTTAATGTAAAATAGTAACTTTTATATTATCTTTTACTTATACATATATTAATTATGCTGTCGACATTATTGTAAGTACAATATTTTTTAGAGAGAATATACGTATCGATAGTTATCACTTATTGAGTGATAGTAGATAACCGTGCTTGTGACATTAAATGACACAATTATTTGAATGACCTGTCTACTGTCATTATATAAATAACATGTTTTATACAAAAAATATGAAAGTATAAATAAATTGGGTATGTTCAAAAATAAAGATAATGACTTAGTTAAAAATAATATTTTTTAACCTGAAATGTCTAAAGCAGTTTATCTTGAAATATTTAAAAAATATTTTAATAATTAATGAAAAAATGCCTAATTATATAGTAGATATTTATATGAAAATACAAATTCTGACAGTTTTGGTTTAGGTATTATATTTTTATTATACTGTATCAAAAGTACCTTAATTCGTTATCGATGAGATAAACGTTTTTTCTATCATTACAAATTTGCCATATTTTATTGATTATTAAATTATACTAATTTGAATATTTTCCATTTTAATTAGGTACATAGGTATTATGTTTGTTGTATATGTATGGTTGTCGGTTGAAAATATAAATTTTAAATGAACATTAATAATTATTTATTTATTGAAGTAGTTACCTATTATATTTGGTAATTTTAAATAATTATAGATTGGTATAATCTAAATACAATACATATACCTACAAATATTTACAAAATAAGCGTTGTTAAATTATATAGTAGGTACTGCTGTATTACCTGTACTAGGTATATTGTACAATGTGAAGGTATATGTAAAATAATTTTGTAAACTTACATCTATATAGGTATAGTGTGTAAAACTTGTATAAAACTTCATAATTTATAGTGATATTGTGATCACACGTTTCAATGTATTTACATATTTATAGAAATACGATATTAGATAAATACAAGTAACAAAAATAAATCATGATGTATCAAAAATATGTATATACACAATATATTATAATTTACCTATATAGTATGTACTAATGTATGAAAAAATCAGACGAAACATTTTTTTCCGCAACAAATAAAATATATGTAGGATGTAGGTTGTAAGTAGGTACCTACAATTTATTTTAACCATATCATGTTTTTACAAGTTATTGTAGATGTTTACCTATTAGAAAATAAATATGTATAGGTATAGGTACCTACACCTATAAATATGAATAAAACAATACAAAGTAAATAGAAACGACTAATTATTTTAAATAACATTAGGTATGTCAAATACAATTTGATGGAAGATATAT
The DNA here is from genome assembly GCA_027563435.1 of Nasonovia ribisnigri. NCBI lineage: Eukaryota > Metazoa > Arthropoda > Insecta > Hemiptera > Aphididae > Nasonovia > Nasonovia ribisnigri. The sequence continues at coordinate 39,136 of JANEHU010000083.1, forward strand.
AGAATATCAGAATCCTTCTACCTGGTGAGTTGAAAGGAAAAATATTCTGAAGAGTAACACAGTTAGAATCAATTAATATATAAATCATAATATTTTTATTTCGTTTCCGTAGTTGTCAGGATCCTCGGGCATTATAATATTGATATCGAAATTTTTTAATAAAAATATAAAATATGTATTTAAATATTATATTTGAATGTTTGTAGGATAACAAGAAACAAGTAGGTATTATTTATTAATAACACGTTACACGTGTATGTCAGCACAAATTTCCTATCTTTTTAAAATTACTAATTTTATAGATTATATTAATTACATTTTTACTGCCTGTGGTGAGTTAGGTTTTACATGGGCTTTTTAATACTAAAATTTACTGAAAAAATAAAGTTGAATAGGTAATTGTATTCTTTCAAACGCATGTACCTACACAGTACAATAATATAATTTATATATACCAATTACCAACCTAGGTACTTAAAAACCAGTTTGAAATGCTAACATCTTACACTATTACCACATTTATATTTTTAAATTGAAACATTGTTTTTTGTCGTATTTCCTGTATAGGTACGTATATTTATGACGTATGTCCTCGTGATTTGTGTACTTACCAGACGTCGATGTTTCGTTAGTTTAGGTATCAATGAAGTATTCTTTTGTAATTGTATTCAAACTATTTGTCGATACCTACGTGTGTTTGTTATGTACATTTCGGTAATAATTAACTAATACAAATTTTAATAATAATAGGAAAAGCATACATTCTAGATGTGTATCTACCTATTCTACCTATGTGTGGGGAATAGGTTGTACTGCACAATAGTTGTACCCACCAAAAACCTACTATTAGATACTACCTACCTATCTAAAAAAGAATTAAGCTTAAATTTTTATAATAAATCAGCTAGAGAAATATAATATATATACTGAAACTTGAAAGAATATGAATAATGAACTATCTACTCATTTAATAATTGATTTATCTTCATTCAAATTATTCGGATGTTGTGTAGGTAGGTTGGAAGGTTAATTGGTAGGTAGGCCTTTGTTTTTAATTTAATTACGCATGAACAACATTTGTCAATTTTAAAGATGCATAGTAAAAGTAGTAAAGAAAACAATGAGTTGTTTATAATATCTAATATTATATAGTGATTGTATGAATAATAATACACTTAAACAAAAAATACTAAGTCCTAAAAAGTAAAAACAAACATATTAGAAGCTAATAGCTATTATGACTTTTACAGGTAACTATAACAATTGACAGGTTATGGTTTGGTAACTAATTAAAGTTCTGGGATATAAGATTTTTATTCAATTTGTGGTTTAACGATTAGCATTTAGAATTAGGAAATAAAAAAAAAGAAAATTATAAAGAAAAGATTTCCAAAAAATAAGTCTGAACATCAATTTAAAAATCAACAAGACCATACAAATCATTATTTATTGCTTTATTAGGTATGTATAACAAAAAATTGTTATCTATCCTACCTATATGGATACCTAAATTAATTGAATTTATAGCTGCAGATATCACTTTATAATAGTCTAACAGAAAAAACCAAATATCTACGACAACTGAACTCTATATTGATTAGTTAACAACCTATTAGCTATGCATGTTCTTTCATCATTTGCCTTTTAAATTGTTTAATGAGTATATTATCCACTTATAAACTTCTACTAAATAAATAACTTTATTAGGTGGGAGCTAAGATATAAATAATAAATATAGTGCAGAATAATATTAAGATTTATATAATAATTATATTATATTTATTGTTATAAATCAATAAATAATAAGACCCAGAAGGGTAAGAGTACAATAAATAAGTGGAAACCAAAAATAATCGTTAAATATATATGTATAATGTGTATATAATAAAATATAGTATAAGGTTATATCATACATTTTAGATTTGGAGCTGAGCGATGAACGTATTGATATTAAAATGATGCACATTTTAGATTCTGAGTGGAGCGATGAATGTATATTGATTTTACAATGTTGTGTATTTTTTTGTGTCTGTTATCACCTTTTGGGGCAGTAAAACTGCTTCGATTTTCTTCAACAGTATCTTTTCTGATAGAAAAGTGAATCAAGTTAGTACTTTGAGGGGTTAAAAATAAAAAATTATTTATAGTTTTCAAATGCGCAGGGAAAAACAAAAGGAAAATTAAGAAAAAAACGGGAATTTTTACGCAAATTCGGTTTTCGAAAAAAATTTTTCGACATTGGCTTTTCAGCTGTACCTATATTACCGAATTCTTATCGAACGATTTTCTTATTTTGTTGTTATTCAAAAATTAATAACTGTAGACAATTGAAATTATCTTAATATATTTTTAGTTTTTTAACATACCTAAATATGTTTTTAGGCTGGGTACAGATAAAGATATTTTATTTTTCTAAATGATTTTTTATAACGATTTGTTTATCACCATAGAAATTAATAAAATGTAAAAATTACCTAATTCTCTCTAGCTATATAATGTAAAATTAATAAATAAATTTTCTTTGAAGTGGAAAATATCAAATAGATGTTACGTTTATGTCACACAATCATCACTTTATAAAAAATTACGTTTTGTTTCTATAAATTTCAATGAAATTACTTTCGTTGGGTAAAAAAGCTTAAAAATTGAATATAAGGTTCCTTATAAGTTGTTATAATAATAGTTAAATAAATTAAAGATATATAGGCACGAGTTTTTTTAGAAAACATCTCCAAAATCTCGAAAATCTCGAAAATTTTCAAATTATTTTGTTTAGTTATAAATTTATAAAATTTTCAGTTTTTATAGCTAAGGATTGAATATTTATAACAAGGTATCTCATAAGTAGTTCATAATGTCGTCAACAAAATCTAAAAAAATAAATAAATTCAGTTTTTTATTACTAATTTAAGTTTAAATTTGAACAAAATTAGATATTTAAACGAAGAATAACGACCTTAGTTATTTTGTTATAATTTAAACTATTATAATTCAGTCTGACTGACAGATCTCCTTCGCTTCGAATCATTTTTCGTGTAAAATGATAAAATGATATTATAATATCAATGAATTCAAAATTGAAATGCAACACCATCCACTACTGCATATGGTCCACTTGTAACCTACTGTACAGAATAGCGATATCCTCGTATATGTTTGAATTCAGTTTTTAATAGTAATTAGTGGAAACACTGGAAATCGGAAATCCATCTAGTTCCGATGATTCAATTAAGCATAATATTTTCTAAAGTCTTTCAAGGTTTATAAGTTTTGGTATTTGTCATTAGAATAATGAATTTGTGTCACTAACTACTCCAATATATAAAATGTTTATTAATTTATTAATTTAGTTATGTAATATAATAAAATGTATTACCTAAGTCTATACATTACATTTTCAAGTACTGTAAGTCTGTAAAACATAAATAATTGCCTTTATAAGTTCAATAATAATTATTATTTACAATAAATACAACCATAGTTATCATATAATATAATAGGAAAAGGGGCAAGTTTGAATGCAATCTTTTAGAATGTCAATAACACTGTTCAAATAATGTATAAATATCAATCAATAAATATGTTAAAAATGTATTTAATCTTTGAACAGGTAGTCATAGTATAGGTATGTTAGAAATAAACTAAAATAAATATTGTTACGTATCACACTATCACCTATAATTTGGTAATACACTTACATATTTTCGTGGTATAATACCTTTCTTTAGATAAATAGCTCGTAACTAATGTTTGGTTTCTAAATAACAAAAAATAATTTTTCGAAACTTCTTACTTGATTCATAAAATTAATAATAGGTAATTCGAACATCTAAAACCCACCCATATAATAATATAGGAATAAGGCTTAACAAAGGATACAAAAATAAAATAGTTCGCTATAAAGATTCGTTTCATGTTTATGACGTAGGTATATTGACGTGTAATTTTGTATGACGTGCAGAAATATTATGCAGAAACATAAATTTAAAATAATTATAATTTACGTTGACGTAACAAGGGCAATAAAGTGGGCTTTGTTATTATAATTGCATAGGTACTTTAATATTATATGAATAACATGCGATCGAAAGTTAAGATGTAAATTATGAAGATAGATCAAGTTTAATATTATAAAGTAGGATAGGTACCTACTATAAATAATTTAAAAATTTGGATATAAAATTCACATCTGTTCTTTCACACCGATATAAGAAATATATAACAGAGAAGTTATAGTGTTTAATAATAATAATTATAGCTATTATATATATATATATATCATATGTATACATTATATGTAGGTATATTAGACAATGGGTAGCAGTTGTATGTCCGTATGCATAGTCAATTTGTCTGTCACATAAGACATAGTTTAACATATCTTATGTGACAAATAAATTGACTATGCATACGGGCATAGAGTTACGTAATTTTAGAAGACTCGTCATGGCATCAATTATAACTTATCCATTTGAGCTAATTGGGCTACCAAGGAACGGTTCCATACTTCCATAAAAAATTGCCATACAACTTTAGGTGCCAATATTTTAATCTATAATAATATAGATACCTACTCAACTAGTGCACACTTCATGTCTGCACAGCGTATATAACGCTTAGCAGTCTTAGACAAACACATATACTTTTAGTAGGGATGCTAATTTCATTAATTAAGTCCTTAAAGAAGATATTCCTTAAGCCTAATAACAAAACCTAAGAACACTTCAAGACTTTGGTAGACTTTGAGCATATGTCCATCTATGATCTATTTATATATTTAGAAAAGTATTACTAAAGAATTTTAAGATCAAACAGCCGATGTCTTACGAGACACGGACTCACGGTATATATCTAGCTATTATAGGTAGGTACTTAGGCAAGAGGCCTAAATCCTTCTTGTTCTTATGATTTGATCAATTTTCTTTTACCTGTTAATTTCAATAAATAGTATTTATTTTGTAGTGAAAAAATATGATAACATTTTTGAAATACTCGGTAGGTACTTAAAAAAAATGTTGGAGACTTGGAGTCAAGCCACCCGGTACTAATATTAGATCTGCTGATGAGTTTTTACTGGCGGATGTTTGCCATTCAGGTTCCGTGTAAACCGCTGACCATTGCAACAACGTTTTTGGCAAATAATAAAAAATAATAAATATAAAATACGTTGTCCGTCGCTTCCATCGTTTTGCGCCGATAAAAATATTGTTTGGACTGTTTGGAATACGTTGCGCGGCCCCGGGGGACGTGCCGATAGTCACGGCATCTGGCGGACGGTGTGAGTATGTGACCGCCTCCTATTCGCAGATGTCATTCGCTTAGCGCACGCGCACTTGCATCAATATCGAAACGTGTCGACCGCAGCCGAGGACTCACGAACATCCCCTTCAGCACCCTTAGCACAAACGAAACCACAGGCCCGCGATTACCACCAACAGCAACCACCCTTCAAGACGCACGATTTCATCCGGCCTGGTCGATCGCATCCACGTTAAACTATTACTATTATCGTCATCATTACAATAGGTAACTTATAATAACGTAATATCACAGGTTAGGTACCTGTATTAAATATTATATTCATATGATCTGTCATGCCTTACGAGTTACGATATTATGATCTCCTCGCATTGCGCAACTACGTGAACAGCACACTAGAATACATGTCCACAGAAGTTATTTCGTTTGGTTCGACATTGTTATTGTTGCGATTTTGTTTATATTTTTATTTCCATAGCTCCGTTGTTTTGGGCGTTTTTGCGTATGCGCGTCCGTCTCAGTTCGAATTTTGACGACGTACTACTGTAGTGACTGTACTAGTTGTATTGCTGCAGTAGGTACAGCTACCGCCGCCGGCAACAGAACGCAACGCGACCCGACGACAACGACCGTCATCGTTGCCACCACCGTCGTAGCGGACCGGTCGTCACTCGTCAGTCAGTCGGTCGGCGTCGGATGGTTGTTCGTGTGTCGTTTTCCGCAGTCCACGCGCAACACTCTACACACGGCACGCGTTTTCGTTTGTACCGCGACGACGAATAACTCTCTTCCTCCCATTCACTCTCTCTCCCTCACTCTCATACACACTTTTCCACTCTTTATATCGCTTATTCCCACGTTTTTTTTTGCTGTGGTCCATTCTTGGTACCCGGCCGTACGTGTCTTTTCATTTTGTTAATAAATATCATCGTCTTATCGATTCGAATGTATTTTTTTTTTCATAAATTTGCTATCTGTATAATATTATAGTGTCAAAGTATTTTTTTAATTATTTACATATTTTGGTTTTTTTTCATTAACTACTTACCTGTATCTAGTATATATCTACGTATCTATCTACTTGCCATCATCGGAGCCAACAAATTTCGTTTCGGGGTAGGTACGTAACCGACACAATACCTAACAAAATATAATATAATATCAATATATTTAAGCAGTTATCCCATTCGTGTATGTTTGCTTTTGCTTATCATCTTGTTACCATTCCCCGTCCCCTACCAATAATGATACCAGATGTCATATAGCGGCCAAAATCACATAACTAAGTACCTATACATATCCGTATCATGCCAAATATTCTGCACTATAACATATTACATTATTTTTTATCGTTTTACAACTCCATTCTATAATATAATTTGTGGGAAGATATGTTCGGATGGTTTTTATGAAAGAAGGATTTAGAAGGCTCCCCATGACCAAAGTCTCCACTTATTGACGTTGATCATATTTAAAAAAATAAATAGATTTTCACACTCTTAAATAATATCTGTTAGATTTCTAAACCAAAAAATTCAAATTTTTTCAGTGAAATGTCATGGACTTTTGTCAAACATCAACTATCTTTTTGTTTAAATATTTATTTACATAATTTATCATTATAATGTGCGCTATGTCACGGTTAAACCAGATTTTACGAATGCTCTTATATAATATACATAGCACATGACTCAGTATTTTGTCATAATCAATTAAACATAAAATAATATGACAACGAAAGTAAGTGTTTTTATAACGTTTTGCAACAGAAGATTGTGGTATGCATGTTAGTTATTGTTTGAATTTCGTACGTCTATTTTGAGTAGGTACCTACCCTACCTACTTACCTAAATGGTGAATATGTACGTAAGCCAATGGCGTAAATAGGTAAAAAACCTAACTAAAAGGGCAAGGCATGCCGCGATTGTCTGTCTTTGTCTAACACACGTGGAACATAGGAATAACGACCTAAACGCCTGACAAAAATTAAGGTACTTCTAGTTGTTCCATTTAAAATATGTAAAGATGTTTGAATTGTTATACAAGTTTACTTTCCATTTGTATATTATTTATATTTTTTATATATTTTTTAAATTTATTTAATAATAAAAATTAACAAATTTATAAAACGTAAAATATTTATTCTCATCAAAATATTGCTACAATCGAAAAAGCGCTTCGACCGATGCAAAGTAAACTCGTACACCAATTTAAACATCTTTACATATTTTAAATCGAACAACTAGAAGTACTTTAATTTTTGTCAGGCGTTTAGGTCATTATTCCTATGTTCCACGTGTGTTAGACAAAGACAGACAATCGCGGCATCCAATGCCCTAAAGGAGGCAAGATAATTCGTTAACCAAAATCAAAACCTTGAGTCTTCTCCCTTGCAGTTTAAATATATTTTTTTTTCTATTTATACCTAATTGTTTGTTTTTACAAAAGTCTTATTACTTCTAAGATTTATTTTATGGTTTAGAAACAAATTTAAGGTATAGTAATATAAGTAGTAGGCTAAATGTGTAATATTAAGTACATAATTCAAGTTTATTAATAAAAAGGTTGGCATATCTGAGAGGGCAAATGATACTTTTTCCCTTTCTCAATTACATCACTTGAAAGGTAGGCGCACAGTAAAAGACATTTTTTTTTCGTCTTTAATTTTCCGCATTCCAATTTTTACGTCCTACGTTAGGTTACGTTAGGTTACGTTGCGGTGTTTTATACATACCTATTATTCTTACCTACATGGGATGTGTTATACCAATTATGATAATATTCAATAATTGTTTTATTGTTAAGCCTTTTTTTTTATCAATCCGTATATTGTCTTACAATAAATGTTCTATTATATTTCATGCATAAATATTATAGGTACATTATTGCGAATTGTACTAATTTAATTTAATTAAATTTACAGTTCTAAACCAAACTAAAGTGAATTTTATAAATATTAAAAAACCAATAATTAGTAAAGATGCTTAATATATTTTTATAGCCAAAACTTCAAAAGTATTTTCATAAATTGAATAACATGATTATAAATCTTAAGGGTATCGATGCCGGTTTTTCCAATTTTTTGAAATTCTATTTTATATTTTAGTTAATACCTTAATTATAACTTTTCTATTTATCTACACCTCGATACCTATTTAGGGGGGGGGGGAGTTGATACGGTGTATTATATCAACGAAAATAACTCCACGGGAAAAACTTTCATGCACTGCAGAATAGTCGGAATTCATACATTTTTTTTTATTTGAAAGAAGAGAACATTTTTTAGGTCGGTTATAAGGTCGAATTTTCATTTTACTTTAAATAGTGGTAAAAAATACGTTTGAAAAAGAACAAATATTTTGCATTATTCAATTGCATATTTTAGCTTTTATATTTATATTTTTTAAAATCGTGCTTTAATCCAATCTGCAAAGTGTTCTCTTCTTTTAAATAAAAAAAAAAATAAATAAAATCCAACTATTTTACAGGGCATGAGCGTTTTTCCTGTAAGACATGTTTTTGTCACCAGCTCATTGTCCAATGTACATAGATAGAATTTATAATAATGGTATTCTTCAAAATTATATTTAGGAGCCCTAAAATATTTACAATATTTATATATTGTGTTTATAAATTACCATTCGTAAACTAGTTAAATTAAAATAATTTGTTAAAAACAAACAATTTTAGTTCTCACCTTTATCAATCGAAATTAACATAAAAAACAAATACATAAAAAGTAGCGGGCAGGTAAAATAAATATGAAATATACAATAAATATATAATATAATTTATGAACAATAACAACTATTTCATACATTTTGCTATATTTTGCGATTTTTTTACTTATTTGATAAAAACGCGTACACGCAAGTAGATACTTTATTATTTTATTTTTATATTCTCATCGTACCACGTAAAGTTTTTGAAAAATATCATTCCAACACTTGATGAGTTGAATGTATAGGTCCCATACATAAACTAAGATTCAGATTTTAATAGAATATTTATTGCAAAATCAGAAGCAGGATTAAAATATTAAAATATCAAATCTCGTAAGTAACTTGAGGTTTCCCATCGGTTGTCGGAAAAAAAAATTAAAAATAATCGTTCATATTGTATTTTTTTTTGTTCGCAAGAATTTAGGAAACCTTGATTATTGTGGATCGTATCAGTATATAAAGACTGTACCAGTTTTCCGTTTACCGGCTCCGCGCCTTTAAATCAAATAATTTTCGAGAATGTCGCGTGACTCTCCATTATTATTTTTTTAATTTGAATAAAATACCGACCTATACAACTGTTAGTGATATTGTTAAGACGGGTGTTTATAATATTTTAATAGTTTTTTGGTTGTGCAATAAATAAAAAACTTTTTTTTGATGTTTTATTTTATGCTTGGGAAATGGAAATCTACTACGAAAATCGAACTGTAATCTCTTTAAATAAACTAGTTAAATTGTTTTATCTAAAAAGTTTTTTCACGACATTTTTAGAGATCTCCTTCTATAAGACATAGTTACAAGTACGATATACCATATATATTTATAGTAGGTATTACAGAACACATTAATGTATAATCAATACCTATATTTCTGGGAGGCTGAGGCAAGTTCTTAGACACTAGAGTGTTTTATTTTTATTTGTATACGAATATGAGGATGCTATAAGATTTAAATTATTTGTTGTTTTATCTGTGATCACGTATTTAGGTTTAATGGTAGTGCATCAAAAGTTTCATGTGACTTAATATCGATTTTAAAAAGAATTAATATATTAACTCAGAAAATTATTATTTTTATTTTTCGGATAGTTTTAAGGACAACTATATAAATCAATAAATATAAAACGGTACATTTCAGTTATTTTTTTTTTAAATTCTACCAAAAAAATTATAATATTCCTAAAAGTTCAAGTTTGATGTCGACCTATAATATATTATAATGCTTTATATCTAACATATTATATATTTCTTTCAGTGTGTAAGTATTCAAACTCTTCCTAAATGGCTGCACCGATATTAATGAATTTTGTTGTTTGTGCTTGAATTGGTCCTTTAGTGGTTTAAATTCGCAATTGGACCCGGTAGGCCCAACTCGGGGAGGTGCTCAGACAGGGGTTTTGATATTTACGATGGGAATTTTTGTTCATAAATGGTTGCTATTGGTTATAGGAGAAATAATTAGTAGAAAATAGTATTTATTTATTATTGGTTGTCATTGGTTATATTCAAGCAGATCAGGTACAAGAATGCATCAAATCGCACATTGCTTACCGAGGTGACTGAGTTGCATTTATAGAGTTAAAACAGGTGGATTTCCTATTTGATATGGTAGCGTACATTGTCCGCGATCCGACGTAGTCGGATTGCCTTCCAGGGTGGCTGACTAGCACTAACTGCAGCGAGTTACACCCAAAAAGAGTTGAACATTTTTTACGGCAACGAATTGCTCGGGATCAGCTAATAATTATATATTATAATATATATTTACTTTGTCATAAATTTTATTTATTGTACATTTGTACAGCATTTTTTTCTTGTCATTCAATTTTAATCGTTGGTTTAAAACGTTTTCATCAAAATAAAAAAGCTAAACAACATACAAATCTTCAGTTTTGGAAACTAACCCCTTATAGTGGTGCTCTGTTAAAACCTCAGTCTTCATACATTATTTATATCTGACGGTAGTTTTTCTTTATACGTATATAGAAACTATTGAGTAATAACATCTTCAAATTACGTATTATCTTGACTAGGTTATAAGTCATGAAATGTGCTATATGACACTTTTGAAGCACAATTATTTTTACAAAAATGTTTTTAAAAAAATTATAATAACAGAAAAATTATTTGAAAACCAATATACAAACTGTTCATTTCATTCAAAGATCAAGGAAAGCCGGATGCCTGGATACAATATAAATACTATATCTCAGGCCGATATTCAATCATTATAAACATTATTTTAAATGTATTTATTATTTCTAAATTGCATTGTAGATATTATAATAAGCTATAGTAATGTTAAAAGGATGTCAGAGCAATATTTGTTTTCTCTCTCAGACATACGCGTGACATAGATAAATCGTAATCGATAAAATCATTTATTTTATGATTTTTGAGTAAACTTAGAGTGAAATCACCTATTATAAAAATTATAGAGGGTAATATTATTGAGAGTTCAACACATTGGTTTTATATTTTATTGTTATTTGACTTTGTATTCGACTATTTTTTTTTTGTAAATTTAAATGATGTTTACATTTTGAGACAATTTTTAGACAAACCGATAAGCCATACCCTCAAAAATATTATTCACTATAATTTTTGTAATGAGTGATTTTATTCTAAGATTACTCAAAAACTTAAAAAAAAAAATGATTCAGCGTAAATGCGTTTTATCTATGTTGCGCGTAGGCCTGCAGAGAGAGAAAACAGAAAGTGCTGACACAATCTTAATATAAAAACATTAAAATTTAAAATTAACAAATTTATTATTTCCCTTCATTATTAACCGTCAATAAGTATCTACACTTTTTAAGTTCTAATAAAAGAAATTATCAGCTCCTTGAGCTCTTTATAATTTAATCTTATAAAGATATTTAAATGTGTTAGATGTCATTGTTCATAATATATTAATATCAGTGTTGAGTGTAACTTAATTATATTTAGGGGTAACAAATACTGAGACTGTTCGATTATGACGTTATATTTATAAGTATGGATATAGTTCCACATTCCGGACGTCTAATGCATTGAATTTCACGCAAAATCGTTTCTATCTAGAGTAATATTATTTATTTTGATGATTATGTGATATACCAACATTTGCAGCGGGAATTATAATATAGCTATAACCTGTGGAATGCATAGGATTTTTTAGTTGGTAGGGGGGGGGGGTTATCCTAAGCTGACTCATCGTCTTCACTCAGATTCGTTTTTCTCATACAATGGTACCTATATAGGTATCATTGAATTCAAATTTAACATATCAATTACAGTGACCCAACCGACATCTAAAGTACAGCAGAGCGGTTCCAACTATCTCATTGTTTATATATATAGGCTTAGATAATCTGTTAACATGTATATGAATTTACGTCCTTTGACTATACAGTTGAAACCTTATAAATATTTAAAACAATAAAAAATAATAATATGGAGAATCTCCCCCCCCCCCCGGTTGGGGGGAAGGTGGTCTTCCAGTTAGTCCCCTTTGCGTAGGCTAATGGCCATAAGTTATAACTCATAACACTGAAAATTGAAGAAAGTCTAACGCCTTCGCACACGCCGCTGCGATGACGACATTCTACGTAAAATAGATTTTCATTATTTTGATAATAGTCAACTTAGTGAGTACAACAGTAGAATAAAAAAAATGTAGCACGCTACTATAGACATTTTTCCTCTGCAAGGAAAATTGAGGAATCAGATATATGCGAGGATATATGACTTACATATATTTATTTTTATTGTTGATTTGTGTTTCTATGGTGATAAACAAAGCAAAATCGGTTGGATAAAAATAGTCGTATCCACCTTGTAAACATAATTATGTTAAAACTTAATTGTTTAATTTTGTGGTATATACTGGCTGTCTGTGGACATTTTCCATATAGATAATAATATTTACTAATATGTATAGTTATGAAAACCATACACGATACATCCAGTGTCACAACTAGGAAATATTTTTGGAAAATAGGAGGAGTTACAATTTGTAACTTAGGTACAATAAAATATGTTTAATCTATAATTTATATGTATAAAAAATTATATTTTTCTTTTTTGGTCCTCTATAGGCTCAAAAACTACTGTCCCGTTTGCAATAGAAGTTGAATCAATCGATTTCTTGAGTCTCAGTGGGTGTATAGGTTATTTTTTCAACCACTTTATGTTGCTTATAGGGTGGCTTACGCCTCACGGCCTCATGTATGAATTTAGATATGGTTCACATCGAATATTTTTTGTTCTATTTAAATGGTTGTCGATGGCTTCAGATTATATTACTATTATAAAAATTAGTAAAAATAATGCGTAATATACTTTTTTTTAAATATATTTAAAATCAAATACTTATGATTATGGACACAATTACAATGGTTACTGTTATGATTTGCAGTCAATATTTGCTTTCTTCATTTTGAAAATATTTTTGATGTAAAAACAAAGACGAATACCAATCATAAAGATATGGCTAAAATTAAGAAGTTTAAAAAAATGTCTTGATTTTTCTTGATTATTTATTTGAGTAATACGGTAATTAATAATTATGTATAATGAAAGTAATATTGAAATTAGACAAATAAAATTATATCTAAGAAAATAAATGGTATGGTGATAATATGGCATAATTGCCTGATATCATTAGGAAACGATAACATATATTAAGCAATGATATAATTTCTTTCCGTTATTAGCAACTGTGATAATTTCCTAAATGTCAAATTTTCTGGTAACATATCCATTATACATACACAAAAAAAGCACACCTCATTGTAAAATCAATACATTCATCTGTTCGCTTAGAACCTAAAATCACATAAAAAGAGAATGGTAAATAAAATAAAATATTTTTTATAGTGTTTAGAAAATTAATTTAACTTATAATCCTTAACTAACGTTAATTTGGTGTGTAGGTTAGGTTGACTACCTGTAATATAGTTTTAGTTTTAATTATCCTACAATTTTGAGAACATTTTATTAAGAGCTAATTGTGTGTATTACGACAGTAGGTGTCTATATGCTGAGAATGATTGTAATATCAAACTATCTGTCTATCTCTTAGCGTTTATAATTAAAAATGTATGTTAAGGTTCTTAAAATGCTGTAATTGCATTACGTTTAAAAATTTTTAGAAATTAGAATTAAATAATGTTATCAACACATATAATGTGGTAAGTTGTAACATAATACATTTGTGTGACTCTATAATAAGTCTATTCAATGCAATATTGTAACACTGATGTTTTGCAAAGTAATGAGTAATGCACATTGATCAACAAGTTACTATGTAAAAAAACCTACAATTATTATTATAACATACCTAGTACAAAAGTGGTTCGTAGTAATAAATCTTATTTCAATAATTATAATATAATAGATCACTGTATGTTTCACAAATTATGATTTCTCTTATTAAATGTCTTAAAACGAAATTGTCAGCGATAACATTTAATTATAATTCATGCTATAAATTTATTTTACAGTGAAGTACTTCATTACACCAGAACGGCACCTGTAGTATCAGGACCACCGGAAGGGACTCCGGTACAGCGATCGATGAGTTCGACCTATCGGCCAGCAAGGATAGGACGAGCTCCAAGAAAAAAGATTCCTCAACGTATACGATTTCAATTTTGTTTTCCGTTTGGTAATACTGTACACAAGTTACAAGATTAATAAAGGATACCTATACATTATTTTCCAACATGAGCGCAAACGAAAAGAGACACAGGACCCAACCCAGTGCATCAATGGATTATGCGAATATTGCTGTGAGTGTTAAAACTATTTATCTTGTATGAATTAAAAAAGGTTATCGTATATGCGTATTTATATGTGATAAACTCGAAAATTGTTTGTATCATTATTTTACGACAACGTGGCAGGAACGTCTTTATAATGTAATATAATATTATGTATATTTTTTAATAGTCAATGACCTTACTTTCCGTGGCTTTTTCTTAGTCATAATAATAAATATATATACATACCTATTTATATTAAGTACGTAATAATAATATAAAACATAATATAAAAAACAATTTTGGACCCCACATATACCTAATTTATTTATAATACGTAACAATACATGTAATATACCTACGAGAATAAAATATACAGAGATATAATATTTGCTTCATAAACGAAATAATACTAAACACTAGCTTATTGCTTGATTGACTTAAAGACTGCAGATTAAAGGCCGTTCTGGTAACAAAATTCGGCTGTAAAAACATGCTTTCATACTTCAAGTTTTCCTCAGCCCTCGTTAGTCGTAGAAACATAATTCTTTCATCAAAATAAACGTGAGAAGTTCTTCTAGATAATATCGTTACAGATTTTCGATAAAAAACAGAATGTTGGGTATGTACTATGTTATATGTAACGAATCGAATTGAATGAAAGGGTATTTTAATAATTACTAAATAGACATCGATTGTGTTATAATAGTTTGTTGACTAATCAGTTTAATTGATTATGGAATTTTAATCATTAATTGTGACATGTTAGAATTGTATGTGATTAAATAAAATAGAAACACACTAATATACCTAGATATCCATAAATGTCTTTCAAAAATAGAAATAGTTAAGAAAAAAAATGCGTTTCTTTTACGAGGAGTTATATTATAACCTTAAACTATAATATATAAGCTAATATTTTCTTAAGTAGACAAATTAAAACTTAGCTTAATTATTGAAACAATTATAGTTTTATTCCTTTAATTTAACAGTGAAGCTCTAAATTAATTCTAATTGGGTATCACGCAACTATTAGGCAACAAAAGGAATTTTACATCGAAGATATGTTTATGAGTCAGGGCGTAAGTGGTAAAATAATTAGCGAATATGTTTAGTATAAACGACAAAGTGCGTGTTACTGTTAAAATATATTTTATCTTTAAAAAATAAATCACATTTTACATAATATCATACATATAGTACCTACTGAAATAAATTTATATTTTTCTCTAAAAGTTTAAACTTGAAAGGATGAAAATATACATTTGCTTGCAATGCTTGGTTTTTTTTATATAAGTTGTATAAAATATTTTTGTTATATAATTGCCTTAATACTTGTATTAATTGCCTTGCACATGAGAACATAGCATACACAAGTTATTTGGGTGGTGGAACAGGTGGATCGCGGTCCATTCATTTTGAGTCCCGATCATTGAGATTATAAAATAAATGTTTTTCTTCCTGGACGCTTCTACATTGATGTATGACTTTATCTTATTTTCTCATTAAGCTTCAATGTTCCTCTTAGTTCTAACTACCCCTGCATTTAGTCTATTAAGTGTTTTCTATGCCTCATATTCTATGTTTTGTCCTTGTGATAAACTTTCTATTATTCATGTTCATATCTGTTAATTTATCATTATACCGTGATACATTGATTTCTTTCCATATTATGTTTTTTTTGTGTGGTTATCAGGTGATCTCTCTTGTACTGTGCATAAAACTTCGTCTTGATTTGAGGCTCAGAGCCTCAGTAGTGTACCCACCCGTAAAATGGATGTATTGCATCCTGCATTTGTATCTTTCGTTTCTATTCCATTTTAGGTGTACAGTTTATATAACTCTATTGATTTGAGAAAATCTGTTATGGTTCTACAAAAATCGTTGAGCGTTACATCAATATTTTTCACATGTGCTGATGCTTGCCAGACGGGACATTCATATTCTGTGGCTGATAAGCTTATCACTATTGCTGAGGTTCCCAAGGTATTTGCATCAGCTCCCCATTTGGAATTCACAGACTACCACAGTATGTTGTTTCAACGGTTGTTTTAACTTTGGCTTGAGTATTCTAATAGATTTTAGAGGTAAAACACACATTATAAATAATTGATGGAAATAATCCTTTTGACTGCTGTGTATCTTAAGATTGTAGTATTTTTTTCTCGAAATGTATTTGTAAAAATATTTTCCTAGTTTAAAACTATCAAATAAAATCATTCATGACAGAACCTTGTGATGTTATATATACAGTACTTACCTACCACATATATTAAATACAATTATGTTTCCCAAGGAAAACGTTCAGTATACGGCACTGTGTGCCATAAATATTAATTATATATAAAGTACACATTTTAAATTTAATTTGTATACAATATTATTTGTTTAGATAATTTTTACTAGGAAATAATGTTTTTCTGAAATATTATATTTTGTTTTTTCGAATTTATAACTAATTTATTTAGGTAATTTAACATACCAATATAAGTTATAATATATATTAGTATGAAATGATACAGTATTTAGTTGTTTATAAATTGCATTATGTGTAAAAAAGTCATTACAATTTAATTGAGTAATATTACCTATAAATTAACTGCAGTTATTTATTGTTTTATTATAAATAAGTACAGAGCTCAACATTTCATGTTTATAAATGTAATTAAAGGAATTGTTTCATAAATGATGAAGGAAAATGATATAACTTCATGTCCACATATATATTGTATACACGATCTTTCCGTAGTATATTAATTCATATTCTATGAAGCATACTATGACGTCCAACAAAAAGTGAAGTTGATACGTGAAGTATGGCTCTAGTACTCATGATATAATGAATAATTATAATTATATGCAGGTACTAAAAATATTAGAGATTGATCTCAAGGACATAGCTTATTTTATACACACACAAAAAAAAAAAAAAAATATTATGCAAATGTATAATCCAATTACCAAACAAGATCCAGGTGTAGATTCTCGTCTTGCTTCTCACACATCGCCGTAGGTAAAGCAATGATAAATCATTAATCATGGCATTTGAAGAACTTGTTCTTAAATTGCAGCGTTTATAGAAATTTATTTTAAATTGTTGTCAGTAGGTAGTTATTTTGTATGATTCGTGAAATAATTGATAGTATCGACAAATTAATTTTTTTGAGTACCCTATCTCCATGTATGTTTGTTTTATAAACAATAAAAAAAAACTCTAAAACTATTTCATTCCCCACTTTATTCAGAATCTAAAATATCATTTATGGACAATTTTAATACATCTAGGTATCACAAAAAAAAAAAAAAAAACATTTATTGTTTAACAGTTAACTACTATTATTATATATATCGCAAATGTAATAGCCAATAGGTATTCCATACATTCGTGTTATATTGTACAATATTGAGTTTGAAGGTCGATTTCTAGAATACTTGTTTGTTCGATTTTATTAAAGTTAAAATGAACATTTTGCTATAATATTTGATTTCATTATGTGTAGGTATAATGTATATTCTATACTATAATATACACGATACATATAGCATATAATTATATAATTAATCATTTATTATGTTCTAAACTATTGGTATTAATATGTATTAATATGTATAATGTATTACCAATTAGACATCAAGTCTGTAAAGTATAGTTGTGTTAATTTTAACTTTATTATTTATATGATTTTTAAGTTGTATATAATTTAATAATTAATATACCAAATTAATGTATATTATTAAAAACTGTTTAGTATATTATTTTATATTTTCATACTTTAAGGAAGTATATAAATTATAATTACATAATTAATATAATCATAACATAAATATTAGCAAAGCATTTGTACATACTAGTAGTAATGTACAGTTCTGAATTAAGTTAAATTAACCCAAATTGTTTTTAGAATAATATATTTGTAGTAAATTATAATGAAGATAGAGAATATAATCTCTCACTTTGTTATAGTGTGGATACCTAGTTAAAATGTTCAATGGTTTAATTCATTATAATGTGTTGGTATTATTATTAATTTTTTTTAGGTTTTATTGAATATTTGTTTTGAATATTTTAACAATCGTTAAACAATTTATCATATTGAATAATAATTTATTTATGATACCTAGCACAAAATTGTCAAAATTTATTCGTAATTCTCACAGTGGATAAGAATGAACGAATAAATAATTTACTTATATAAACCTGTTTCTCGTATTAAATTGTATTACTTATACGCATTTGAATTGATATTGGAACAATAGACATATAAAATCGTGAGTTTTGGAGAGTTTTAATTTTTAATTTTAGTAGGGACTGATGCTCTGAAGTACAATTAACCATGATCAATACAATGAAATATTAAGTTTTTTTTAAATCCACCTGATTCAAAGAATTATATAATTTAAGAATCTATTAAAAAAAACCAGGGGAAATCGTTATATGGTATAGTTGTAGGTATCGAGTTGTCCTCGTCATTGAGTTGACCACTGTAATGGAAGTGTTAAATTTGAATTCAATGATAAATAATTGTATACGAATAACTATTCAGAGTAGGGATGATAACTGTAATATTATTTTGTATAGTATAACTTGCTATTGTTAACTTATATAAGTCAATACCGATGTATTGTAGAACGGTGTAAATAGCTAAAAATTTAGAAAATTGTATTGTCGTTAGTAATTATTATATGAACTGGGGAAAAGTTTCATATCTTTAAAAATAATACTTTTTGAATTATAATTAACTAATTTAACTCGTTTAAATATCTAATTACGAAAAATTGAACTTGAAATGCCCATAAAAACGATTTTTGCCTTTGCATTTTCGATATTTTTTTATTACTATAGGTTCAGTTTATGTGGGACCATATATTATAGTTTTAAACTTTTTGACCTAGCATAACAATGTATACAAACCTAGTATAATCAATATATTAGAAAAAAATTTCAAATGTTTATGAATAGCTATCAAAAAGTCCGGAAATATTAAAAAAATATTCTGTACCTAGGAAACTCTAATATAAATATTGAATGGATATCTACAGTTATTCGTTTTCGTATAACAAAAAAAAAATTGAAATTGCGTAAATATTCACCTTTTCCCTAGTTTTTCCCAATTTTTAAGTAAAGTACGGGTAATTTTCTACTTTTGAACCCCAGAAAGATCAACTAGTTCCAATTTCTTATTTAAAACCACCCTCAGAGTTAAAGATCGAAGTAATTTTTGTACTATAAAACAGAAACACACAAAATAAAAACACATCGCTCTAAAACTAATGCATTGCTCATCTAAATCTAAATTGTATAAGTATTTTGAATAATATGTATATTCATTTACTTGATTAGTATTTTGTTTACCGTTAATGATTCAGAATCATTAATGTATAATATACTCTTAAGTTGACCGTTGACGGGTTGAACTGTATATTTGATACGTAGACCATTAAATGAGACAATCGTACATAAATATATTAACATAGTTCAAAATTCAACTGGTTATAAATGTTATAATGTTTCATTGTCTTACCTATACGCCTTGTCGCCATACTTGAATACTGATATAATTCCTTATTCCGTACCTAAGCTAATATCGTCACTTGTCAGTTTATACAAGGTGATAGACGGAAATATTTTTCTCACATAATTTGTTGTCATTGAAAAACAACATTTTGGAATAAATATACTCTATTTTTTAAACAATTTATAAGTTGATGATTTTTAAGTTTTTTCCTTTTTGGGATGACAACCTACATTTTTAATTTCATATTTTGAAACAGAATATTTTTTGGAGTATTTAGGTACATTAAAGTCAGTTTCGATCGTGTATACTGTATGGTTAATTAGTTATCCGTAGGTATTTAGGTTTAGATGAGCGGAATAGCGGAATAGAGTGGCACAGAGGTTCACTGCAAAATATTGATCCACTACTCCTTACATAAACTTTAAATAATTATACCTAAAATACTGTACTCATTCAAAATTAAACCTTTTTTTATGTATTGGGATATTCCAATAAATATTTTGCTTAGGAATATGAAATTATAAATGTATATTGTCTATCAAAAAAGTAAAAAAATTATAATATAAAAAAATTGTAGAAAATATAATTTGTAACTATTCATAAATGTTGTTTTAAAAAAATTAAACCTTATAGAAATAATGTGTGCAAACACTTAAATGGGTGTCACTTGTATACATAAGAATGGTGTGTTTCATAATTGAAAACATTAAAATTGTTTTACAACAATGTCAACAATAAGACGTAATAATACTATGTGCTTAGCTAATTATTATGATACAAATATAAATTTAAGCCGGTTGTTAATTGTTGACTAAAATTTCAGTAATTATAAGATAAATGTCGCTTACTTCATGTATATTGTATACTAATCAGTAATCATCATCGATATTTTCCTTAGAAATCACTAATTCCGCGCGTTGTATGAACGATCATTAAAAATATTTTATTGAACCAATAGTGAGCTAATGGTCCCTTAAACATGATTTAGTGGCCCATGATTGATCTATTACATTTTATTGAACCATTAAATTAATTCATTTTTCATGTAATTCAGTATAAATGTTGTACTTTTATTGATCCAATCCATCAAATAAACATCATGTAGGTACTATTAATTATAAAAGTTAAAACTGTTTAATTGAATAATTATTGAACTTACAATATAGGTCCTTTGGACGTTTACTTTAAAAGAAACAAAAAGTATGAAATTAAATGCTGTTTACAGTTTTATAAACTTCAATATTTTCATTATCATTAATATAAATATATAATATATCTATATAACATGGTTTTTGTTTGTGCATATTGGGCGCTTTCGATATGAAAACTTCAAAACTACACATATTGGGACTTCGAAATTTCGTGGTACTATTAGTATTGCCATAGTGAATACTGATGAGTAAATATTTGAGAGTATGTAAACTGTCGGGTTGTCAATTTAATTTGTTTCGTCGTCGCATGCCAAAAACATACTAAATGTGTATTTCTGTGTATGCTAATATTAGACTAGTTCTTTCGCGGTGTTTTCACCTTCAATGTCACTAAATTTTTAACTTTTAAAAATAAGATAATAATAGATACTTTATTACTTTAATTATTTTTCAACCGGGAATTATTACTTCTATTATATCCCTATTTTATCCCTATTTTATAGCTCTTATTAGTTATTGTTATATTATTATTCTGACATTTGTGAATTTTGTATTGTTACTCGTTAGAAGGTACCTACAACAATTACAGTTTTTTTTATTTTATTGGGATTTTAGTATAAAATTATTGTATCTCGACAATGTATTAACATATGCATAAACATTATGAGATAACAAAAAAATAGAAGACAAACTAGTAAAGTTCACACTATAAAATATATTACGGTTCAAATGTAGATATTATTAATTGTATAAAAAATGCCAAATACGTATATAGGTATAGTTTAATAAATACCAATTATTTAAAATTAATTATAATTTGCAATTATTATTGGTTTTTCTATTTTAATATTCTACCTGCGATTCTGCGTTACTTGGCGTTACACTGAAGTGAATCGTTAAGGCATTGCATGCCGCGATTGTCTATCTTTGTCCAACACACGTGAAACATAGGAATAACGACCTAACCACCTGACAAAAATTAAGGTACTTCTAGTTTTTCGATTTAAAATATGTAAAGACGTTTGATTTGGTATACAAGTTTACTTTACATAGGTCGAAGCATATTTTTAATGTTTTTTTAATATATTTAATAATAAAAATTAACAAATTTATAAAACGTAAAATATTTATTCTCATCAAAATATTGCTACAATCGAAAAAGTGCTTCGACCGATGCAAAGTAAACTTGTATACTAATTCAAACATCTTTACATATTTTAAATCGAATAACTATAGATGTACCTTAATTTTTGTCAGGCTTTTAGGTCGTTATTCCTATGTTCCACGTATGTTAGACAAAGACAGACAATCGCGGCATGCAATGCCCTTAATCATTATTGATAATAACCTAGCTAAATAAAAGTACAACATTTATCTTAGTAAGTACACATATTTTTATTTTTATGCCATGGATTATTCTTGGTGTTGATAATAGTTTTAATAATAGTTATACATACGAATTTCGGTGTAAGACATTATAATATCCCACTAGAAATTATTATTCAGATTTCATTATGAATTTCAAACGATATGAAAAATCATATACATTTTACTATACCGGGTGGAATCTTGTGAGTCATAGTTTATTACTTAGGTAGTGTACTAGTATGTCTTATATTTTTTGTGTAAAAAATGTTTGAGAGGAAAAACGCTCCAATTGGATTTTTTTTTTAAATAAATGTTGCCTTATACATAAGGAATTGAGATTCCTAGATTTCATTTGAAGTAGTAATTTATCAATGATATGAAGCTTATCTAGAGTTTTTGTATAAAATAGCAACAGTCATTCATTCGAATTTAAATAAGATTATTTGGCACTTTCATCTACTAAATTTATAGTAATATATATTATATTTCTGAGATGAAAAATTCAAGAAAAGTTACTTACGTCTTACACTCTGTATTCAATAAACTTCTTCTAATTTATGAATAATTTATTTAAAAGCTATTATAATTATTATCATACTGTTTAAACTAAAAAATAAAAAGTGGTATGGAAGAGTTTTAAAATATTATATTATATAATATTTGTTTTGCCCCAATACTGCCCTAAGTACAATATTGCATAGTACTTAAATATGCGCATATATATTGTGTAGGTACACTTAACAAACAAACAGTCACATTACATTTGTTTTAGATCTAAATATAATGTAAATGGACCAGAGTATCTCATTTCATTTTTTTTCTGTGTAAACAATTGGACTATTGGAGTATCTTATGTACTAATGTATACTTGGTATTATTTATATAGAAACATTTTTATAAAACAAGTTGTTATATATTATGAATTAAGAAACCTTGAATAATAAAAACGAATTGCGTAAAATGAAGCATGCGTAAAAGTTTTGAACTTTTTATTAAAAACATTCATTATTTTTGGGATAAGAAAATTGCATTTATATATAAATTATAAAATGATAAGTATGCATGTCTGTTTTTTACACGTATTTAGTAGAATAATTAATTTGTATTATTAATTTCATTTCATTTTCATTGAAAAACTTGTTCTCATCAATTAAAATTAAAAAAAAATTCCTTTTATACTGAGAATTTTTTTTTTTATCACTTACTCTAATGACTTCGACCACAATTTAGTACCTAGTTATTTTTATATATAAGAGAAAAAAATTATTCTATTACATATTCTGTTAAGTAATTATACATGTATAGTATCTACAATAATAAGTCTTCTAATAGGGGTGATTAATGAATATTAATTATTGATTACCAATTATAAATATGATCAACAATATTATTAGTGTTGATTATTGGATACGTTTATACACTTAACTACGACATAAATATTTAGTATACGCATCTGTCATGACTTAATTAATCAAACTATTAAAGTTTAATATTTCTTATATATATATGTATAAAGTTAAGATGTTTTTAGATTTAAACTGAATATCTACCTAAGTAAGTGGTAGTGTCAGTATGTGTTCGCCTATAATGTTACTAAATACATTTTATGATATAATTGTGATTTAAGTGATTTATTTTACATATAGTAGGTACTACATTAGTACTACAGTAGGTTAAATTAATTTTTGCCAAAACAACTATATTAAAAAAAAACTTTTTGAGGACCAACTTATGAGGAACCTATTGTATTACACTTTCAAGTTTTTTGACTGAGTGAAATTTTTATATCGAAAATAATTTAAAAAAAATTAATTAAAATTAAAATTTTCTGATGCCTATAAAATATAAATTATAGTTATAAAATAATCAAACTATTTGAAAATGTTTTGGTGTATAGAAAATGCCAATATAAACATTTGGTGAAAATTTTATGTATCTAATCTTAATTTTTTAAAACGTGATGACTGATGACAGACAAAAAAAAAAAAAAAAAAACGTACATTATATAATAATGAAAGGTATCATAATATAATCAGTACATGCATCCGCTCATAGCCTATAATACAAATAATTTAACAATAGGTACATAGTACATCCGACTTTATTTCAGTTAAAAAAATATGGTTAACCTATTTATACTGAAACAAATATAATCATTATTTGTAACTATTTATACTTTTCAGAATCGCATAATATTGTTCAAAATGGCAAAGAAAAATTAAACTTAGCTTTTTGCATTGATTTAAATTGGCGAGGACTTTTGTTTTAAACTATTCTAAAGAGACTTTTCTCAAATATACAAAAATATCATTGTTACCTGTAAAACCAAATATAGCTAACAATGAATTTAACGTTTATAAAGACTAAAGGATATTGTTGTATTTCGATTATGTATTTATGTTTCGAAACATAAATATTATAATCTGTATTTAGCTTACGCGTTGCCTAGTGAAAATAATAGGTACAAGTGGATACGTGCGTAAAACCAAAATATTGAATATTATTATTATTACATTATCACCTATTGAATTTTAGTTGTACCTACACACACTATGTGTAATAATGTAAATGTATTGCAAACATTATAATTTATCATAATTAAAGACGTATTTTAAAGAAATATTTTTATTTTACGTACTATATGTATATATATTATAATATTATTCAAATTTCAAAATCATTCAAATTTTCAACGGGTTTCACACAAACACGTATTTTTCATTGCCACTAACAGTTTTACATTAATTTGAATTATTTTATTGGGTTCTATATCACATGATATATTAGATTGTTATTTAATTAGAAATTGAGAGTTCATAAGTGGTG
Source organism: Nasonovia ribisnigri (assembly GCA_027563435.1). Classification (NCBI taxonomy): domain Eukaryota; kingdom Metazoa; phylum Arthropoda; class Insecta; order Hemiptera; family Aphididae; genus Nasonovia; species Nasonovia ribisnigri. Next base: position 64,724 of record JANEHU010000083.1, read on the forward strand.
TGCCTACCTACTTGACTTTCCATTTTAGGAGATATCTATACAAACCAGTTTTTAAGTGGCTTGATACTATAACAAACAATTATTATTATTGAAATATCACTTTGTTGCTTTTACTTAGATACCTATATAAAATTATAAATAATTTGCATCATTCTTATACTACAAACACGCAGACATGAAAAATTTAATGATATGTATAAAACGAAGGGTGAGTGGTTTGCAAATTGTGGTATTATATTATATGTGTCTAATGCAAAAATGCAAACAAGATACATACCAAATGTGCTTTTCTAAGGTCTTTATACATAAAATATAGATATCATATTATATTCATATTTTTATGCATACATTATGATTTATATACCAATTAAGAAATAATAGTATTATAGTGGAGTAATCGTTCATCGTTCGAGTAATCATATTGGAGTTCAGAAAAATAAGACGATTGGGTAAGGTTATAATATATCATACATATTGTAATTAGGTAGAAATAATATCTGATCGATATCAATATATATAGTGTTATTCGCCAAGCATGCTTACTTCCATTTTCCTTTAATAATACATTTATCAAAAATAAAATTTTTAAGTATCCGTTAGGGCCATTATTTGAGACCATCTGAGAAATGTGTGGCGGTACAAACTTTGTGTTTTTTATAAATGAAAATAACCTTTTTTTATTGTAAATTATTAAGCTGATGATTTTTTTTGAAAATATTAATGCACCTAAATTGAAATTCGAACGAGTAGTTTCTGAGTTATTGATCTTTATGTACTAACGGTAATAGTCCATAATAATAGATAGGGTTAAAAGATAATATGGGGACTATAATGTTTTGAAAATTATAATAGTTGGGTTGGTTGTAATTTGTAAAAATGTCCAAGTATAATAAGTAGTTACCTACTAGAATAAATATTACATCTATCCTATATTTCTATTTCATATTTGATGTAAAATTATTTACTATTAGCCATTAGATTTATTTTAAACTATTATTCCTAATAAATAAATATTTATAATTTAGAAGATATACTCGTTTGAATTTCGATTTGATACACCAGCATTTTCAAAAAAATCGTCTTCTTAACATCTTAGTGTTAAATCAAAGTATGGATCTCATTTGGAAAAAAAATGAAACATCACAGAACAATCCTTAAAAATCAAAAAAATCGAAGTACCTATAGGTATTTGAAAAATGGGGCTGATTCACCCTGTATATTAAGTTTGCGTGTGGAGGCGAGAAAAAAAAAGAAAACGTTCTTGTGGCTTCCGGGAGGGCGCGAAATCGATCGGAGACGGATAAGAAATCAAAAGTGTGTTATTTTGGTCGCATGAAGGTCGGTGGTGGCGTACTTGCAAATCGCTGCCATCATAGTATTATACCGTCAATCGTTTTATGTACATAATATAATATAGGTACCCATAATGGGTTGGTGACATTGCATGGCATCGGCCACGTCTATAGCGCTTATAATATAGCGACCATAATGTCTGCTATCATGTAACGAGTAACGACAGTACGTTTAAAAAGACGAACGATAATAATAATAATAAAGCGACGGGTTATTACAAAATTACATTATCGAGCGTGCGTCCTCGGGTACTTGCCCGCGACCTTGCGGGGACCGGGATGCCGTGGCCGCGCCAATATACTCGAGGCGTATTCATGCGACACGCTGACGCGCGTGCCTTTGCGATAGGGTATGGTCGTCGGCGGCGGTAGTGTACAGCTGTTGTTTGTGCGTTTTTCCCCGGGACCAGCTGCGAAAGGGCGGCTTGCCAACGGTGCAGGAATAGCGGGTACCGTCCCTCCCCGCCACCGAAAACGCAACCGTGCCCTCAACTGCCGCTCCTCCCCCCACCGCCACCAGCACCACCACCACCACCACCCGTCATCCGGCACGCCGGCGCCGCGACGCCAAGGCGGCCCGCCGCGCTGTTACTCTCGCTTCAACATTTCGCGCCCGACCCCCGCCAAACCTCCTCCGCCACTGCACCGGAGACGGTTTTAATATTTTCGATTTCGTTGTCCGTCGTTTGTTTTTTTTTTCCGCCGTTCTCCTATCGTTTTCGCTTGGTTTAACGTATTTTTTTATCTTTTCGCCAGTTAGTCCCGCAAGTCGACTGCGTGGGTACCCCTAGCGCCCCCGACACACCGCCGAGTAGTTACTACCCTGCACCCGCGACATGATCACCGGCGATACACGCTGCCGCCGCCGCCGCCGCTACCTGTAACACGCGTGCCGTTCGCCATGTACAGACCGAAAAAGACAAATCGAAATCCGATCATGCGAAAAGTAAGTGTCGTAACAGCGACGATAAAACACAATCGCGAATATTATTATGCTCGTCGCTGCACGATATGATTGCAATGACGGTACCTATATATCCACGACATTTATTGTGTGTGCGTGAGCAGCCCGAACATAATATTATTTTCAGTACCTAGTTTTTATGGTATAATAGTATTATTTCAGACGTTTTGTTTTTATTACAGTTTAGCGACCATTATTTGAGTAGGTAGTTTGTTCTTGTATTCGTAGTAAAAAAAAAACCTAAAAACTCACATTCTTCTTTAGAAAAAACTCGCTCAATTCCGGTTAAAAATTACGAGAGATATTAATTTTTTTTGAATTCAATTTTTATTGATTAATACTGTCTAGGTAATAATCGATAATATTATTCAGTACTTATTGTAATTTGTATTATCTATGTAATGGTTATTGGTGCAAAAAGTATTTCAATCGGAAATCAAATTATTTTTACGATCCAAATGATCTGCATTCTGCACTCACTGTTTCAATTCGTATAATTTAGTATATTATTTATATTAGAAGCATATGGATTTTCAAAAAATAAGAGTATGTTTGTGAAATCGCTAATTATGTTTGAAAATCAAAATACACAGTAGACGTAAGCACAAATTGTCAGAAAATCGATGTTTTGCAAGAGTATGCTGTTATTTAAAGTTATCAGCACTGAGATCACCATTGTTTTGGCAAGATATATTTTAAATAATTGCCATACTGTTTTTTTTTTTATAAATATTTTAATACCTAAGCAATCATTGTGTTTGCAAAATCTTATGTGGGAGTTATTGTAGTAAAATTATTTATTTATAATTTAATAGCTTATGAAATATTTATTCAATATTCTAATTCGTCAGTTATAACTTATACGTAATAACATTATTTATTACTAAAACAAAATGTAGTTAATTAAATTAATTAGCTAAGGTTATAGTTTTATTTCATATTTATATATTTATGAGACTTGAATATTTTATTTGGAATGAAATACATACTAGCTTAATCCTAGTTGACATTTTAGATTCTGAGCTGTCCAATGAATGTATTGGTTTTGCAATGATGTGTGTTTTATTTTTATTCCTTTTATTTGTGTCTGTGTACACGATAAGTAGCCGAAACAATGCTATGATTTTCAACTTCAGTAACTTGTTCGATGGGAAAGTGAATCTAGTTGGTGCATTGGAGAGGTCAACATTTAAAATTACCAGTACTTTTCAAAAGCGCCGGTAAAACAAAAAAAAAAAATCATGCGAAAACGAAAAATTTAATGCTATGCTCCTAACACAATGTTACAATAATAGTTAAATATATTAAAAATACAGTCTCAGTTTTTTTTTTTATAAGCATTTAGAGTTCGAATTTTGACAAAATACGTACAAATCACGAAAATGTGCAAATTATTTTGTGTAAGAAATTCATAAAAAATTTTCTTTTTAAATCTCAGATTTGAAAATATAATACAAGATTCCTCATAAGTTAGTCTATTTTTATCAAAAAGAATAGTCATTACCGGAAGGTCAAATTAAATTTTTATGAACGTTTGAAGTTCAAATTTTAACAATATTGGATATTCACTCGATTTCTCATGTAGCGATTTTCTTATTTTGCTGTTATTCAAAAACAAACAACTGTAGATACATGAAAATTTAATTTAATTTTTATATTTTCATTTTCTATGCACCATAAAATTTTGAATTTATCTTGACTCGTTTTGAGCTATTTACAGACATTTTCATTTTTTATTTTTTTTTATTCTTTTTTTCTATAATTGTCAATAAAATACTTAGGAATATCATAGATTGATTGACCGTTTTCGCTTAGAATCATTTTTCTTATATAATCATATTTTATCATTGAATTCAAATTTAATTTGTCACATCATCCATTACAGTGACGCACTGGTAACTTACTGTACAGCAGAGTGACACATTCTTGCCCACCTTTTTATGTTTTCATTTTATAATTAAAATTTTTTATAACTGACGATTGGATTATAAATATCATCACGTCCTTTTGTATGACAAATTATAGACTAAAAATATATCTATTAAATTGGAAAAACAGCTTGAGGTTCTTTTATGATTGCTGTGCAATACCATTGTTATTTTTTTTTTTACTCTTTGTAAAAAAAAATCATTTGTTAAAAATAAAATTGTTATTCTTACATTTTAGATACATTATTAGTTATTTCATATAAACATACCTTACATAGGTATATTCCTACTATTTTTATTCTTTACCAAATTAGATGTTAATTTAAAATATATTATAATGTATATGATATAGTATGTACCTTAATATATACATCTAGTTTTGTGCTTAAATAAGATATTTTATATTATAATGCTAAGTTATACATTTAAGCTAATTCTTAGATGGTATTTAACTCGCATAATAATTGTAGACAACCCAATTATTCATTTATGCAAACAATGGGTTTATAAATTTATTATTGTTGTAAATTACTAAAAAATTATTAACAATTATCTAACGAATAATTATTCTAATCGAATATCGATACTTATACTGCTACGAACAATAGGTCAAGGTCTGAGTTTTATAGATTTTGTATTTTAGTGTCATACGACACTATTTTTTTAAGTTTATTTTGTACAATTGCATGATAGGTAATCGCCAATCGGTATGTGTTTAAAATTTTACATTATATTTAAACACATTTTAATACAGTTATTTTTACAGGGATTTTTTTCTTGATTAGGAATTGAAAATAAATAAATTTATTGGTTATAAGTAGGTATACAAAAATCTTAAATGTAATATGACTATGTGCTGGAATCCCCCAAAAGGTCAAAAAGACGTTGGTATCCAAATTTTTTTTAAGGTTTCAATTGAATTAATTTTCTATGATACATTAAAAATATACGAATATGTGGTTTACTTTGCATATATTTAAGTTATTTATAATAATTATTATGATTATCTATAAATAATCAAATATAATTTAGTGTTATTTTTATAGTTTAAATAATACCATTTTAAATTAAGTATTATACTAGTATTTTAATTTATCTTTAAAATAGGTATATTAGAATTTTGAATATTATATTGAGTATCTTACTCATAAGTCATATCTCGCCTAAATACCAAATTAATTAATATTTTTAGAAGTGCGTAAGACAGTCGAGTTTTTAAAAAATTATATCAGAAAATAGTTTAAGTTAATTTATGATCTGACGGTTAATAAACTTTGATATTCAAATTTAATATAATTTGTTTTTCATTTTTTAATGCACTCGTATGAATTTAAAATTATCGTTAAATTTAACGTTACATCGCATATTTAAATTGGAATACACCCGGGATATACTTATGATTAAATAATAATAAATAGTTGGTAATCATATTACGTCCTAAATATTATACTGGACTCGGGTGCAGTTGAATAAATTTGCGCGAATGCTCGTTTGTGGGCACATAAGGTATGGCAACAAGGCGCAGCATACACTGTACAGTGTTAGTACAAGCTTACTAGTTATTATATATTCGGATAATGCCGATGAAGAATTACAATGCGTTTTGATTTGTTTGGATTGCCGAAGCCGGTCTTCAACGCACAGGTGTGATCCGTGTATGCGGAGTGTAACCTTGGTTTTGAAAGAAAATCAAAGTCTTTCACCTTGAACTCAGTGCGCCATGCACCCGCTGTATAGTAGCCAGCTAGAGCCGTCGAGTCTGTGAATTCGGTACGTGCCCTTGACCTATAGACTGGTGTCGCATTATATTTATATGAGTGTGGTCAATTGTCTACATTATATTGTTAGGTATTTATTATAATAAATAGTACAATACGATTATGGGTGTTAACTATTTGGGGTTCGTGTTTTTGAAAAATGTAGTTTCTTTCAAAATCATTATGAAGGTAGGCATAACTGCATGAGGTATATAATATATATGATTCATACGTTCATATATTTTTCGAGTTAAATCTCCAAAAGTTTCAATCTATAGATTTCAAACATTAACTTTTGATTTCTTCAGTAACTTGCCTAAAACATTGGAGAATATGGTCGAAGATTATTTTAGAAATAATTGTATGGTTTTATCTAAACCTCATTCCTAATTATTTTTTGAATGCGAAGATAGAGCCATAGTTTGTTTTGATTTAAATTAACGTAATAATTAAATACATTGGCGCATTGCTTTATATCCTGTATTGCAGAGGCGAGGCGTGAGCTAAATGAGGTGGTTTCCCAACACGTGTCTTTGTATTTGAATCAAAATATATTTCAGCATTTTGTTTTTTGTTGAAACTATGTACAATGTGTAATGTATATATAACCAATGCTTTGTATTATTTGAAATTTATAATATTTATAATTTTAGATACAAAAATATTTGACCAACGTTTGAAATTTTACTAGGTACTTGTACAAAATGTTTAGAAAACATTTTGCTTCGGTATATCGTAAGATAAATAAAAAAGCATAATAACAAATATTACTAAAATTGTATCTCTGTAATATTTAAGAATCATATAAAATACAGTAAAAACGAAGAAATCTACTAAAGAAATTATTGTCTTTCATTAAAAAAATCATTTTGTTTATAAGCTTTATATTATTTAGGTACATGGGTAGTATATGAATTATTACATTTAAGTTTTAAATGAAATTGATACGTCCATTAGGTATCAGTATTATTAGTTAGAATAAATTTGTGAAAACACTTTTATCTACTCAATAAAGTACATAATAATATTATTATAAAAAACATAGTTTGGCGTTTAAAACGTAACTTTATGAATCACGTTATGATATTTATTAAATATTTCATAAACTAATCTTATCTGTTAAAGTATTATACATATTTATTAAAATGTATACATTTTTAAATTATTGAGGTATATCCTTACTCTTTGAACACATATTAATTTACAATGCAAATAATAAATTCAGGTTTTATTCAAATTTGATCTCCAAAATGGCATAAACAATGGATTATATTGTTGAACATGTATACATGGACATTTAAAAAAATCTATGCCTACCTTTTTTAATATTGTGTAACGAAGTAAATTGTGGGTACAAAATTCGTTATTATACAATGATAAAAATGAAAAAATAAAATAAAATATAATACTTTTAAATGTTTATTTCAGTTTCAAATTAAATTTCATTTTAAGTGATTAAGTTATGTTCAGTTTTTTTTTAACACACAATAAAGAATTTTTTTGCATATTTTACCATATTTATCATAGGCAATATAAACTTCTTATAAACTTTAAATAGAAAATTAACTAATTCAATTTTTTTCCAAAAAAAAAATAAGAATTATAGTTGAATTTTAAAAGGCTTGTTAATATTTTCGGAAACAATTTAACAATTTATTTTGGAGAGCTATTCTTTTTTTTTTTGGGGGGGGGGGCTAAGTCCCTTTAGTTGGGCCTATGATCGAGAGTAATAATGGTATTATTATTATCTATTACGTATAATTGAAAAATTACAATGATGAGTGTGATCGTAAATAAACCGAATAGTTAGTAACTGCTTCTTCATAATTTATTTACTTCAGACATTTTTGTTTTTTTAATTTTTTTATAAAAAGTAAAGTGAATAACCAGAATAAGATTAGTCAAGTGTTAATTGATAACAAAGTGTATAATTAAATACACTGTTTAAGACTAATTAAACTTTGTAGCGTCGTATGTCAAGGGCTCTATTTTTTCTTCATCTATCGACTGTGCAGATAATTAATTACTAATCTTATATTCATTAATTAATCAACAATCATAAACATCCCATTTAAAAATTTATTTCAAGAGCTATAGAATTATCAATAGGAAAATAACAAACGTACAGCTGGAATGATATTGTTAATTGTAACTCGCGTTGAAATCATTTACGGAAGTATACAAACTGTATGATTATGATGTGTTTATTTATTATTATGTTATATAGGTTAGATTAACCTATAACATTGTTACAGTATGGATTATAATAATATGTATATAGTATTTATCTACCAAAGAATATATAGTAATATATGAATTTTAATTTTATTAACATTATATTATCTTTTATATTGTGGGCGATTTGTACTGTAAAGTGCATCAAATTAATATGTTATGATATGATTTTTGAATTGTTAAGTTTAAGAATATTTTAGATTCTGAGCGGAGTGATGAATAAATTGATTTTTCAATGATACCTATGTATTTTTTTATTTATATTTTTGGGTCACCTTTCAGTCAGTACAAATGCTTCGATTTTCAACTTTGAGGGTGGTTTCTGGTAGTAAATTTAACAAGCGTCTACGGAGAGAAAACGCTGAATGGCTGTAGGATAGTGGCCTTATGCTTCAACATTTGAATAAAAATACAAATAGAATAACATAGGTAATATTTGAATAATACCTTCCCGTATCTAATTGCAATTCAGTAACATCAATTATCAATGTCCAATGCCCATAAAAATTATTAATTAATAGTTAATAATGATATGCCAAAATTGTAAATATTAATTGCCAATAGTTACTTAAAAATTGATATTAAATAGTAAGAAGTGACAAGATGGTAAAAATCCGTCGTCTTGTATAGCCATTCGTTGTTTTCTTTCCCTAGACCGCTTGTGTACATTTGATAATTTGATATAGTTAGTAATTTGAGGGGGGAGGGGGGGGGGGTCAAGGAAAAATGGGAATTTATTCGCAAAACTAGTTTTTGACAAAATTGCTTTTGTTTTTTGGTGTAACTCAAAGCCTTAGCTATTAATATAAAAACATTTTAATCATTTTTAACTACAAAATAATTTTTAAATTTCGTAGTACCTACATTTTCAAGTTTTTTTGTTTACCAACAAAATATGTATTTTTAAAATAAACTAAAACGTAGAAACTTTCAAATATCCATAATAAAACAAAAACAGCCAAAAGATTTCTAAAGGTATAATAAGATTCGCTTCTTGTAAACACTAGTACCTATGAATATGTTATTCATTTTTGGATTAAAATAATAAACAATTCCAATTTTGTGAAGATATTATGAAAAGTATTTTTACTTTTGACATCCCTGCAAAGTACCAACGAGATCCAATTTAAACAAATTAAAATGTATAACTATTGTATATTCATTATTTTATTTGCAGATAACACTCATGCTTATCTATTGTAGATAAAAAAAAAAAAATTCAAAATAAAAATAAAAATTGGAAATTGTATTACCGACTAGGTATACCTACTATAAAATATAGGTGAATAAAGATAGCTGATATATAATCAATATTATTATATTATATTATTATATTTTAATCGTATTCATATCTATATTTCCTCATATTTTTAAAATCATTTGAAAGTAAAACATTCGGACACTGAAGTTTTTTGTTTCGATATGAAATACTTAGTATATAATAATAATTGTTCGTTAGTGAAGATAATTATTTGATATTTTAGCTATAATATCGTAGTTCTAAGCCCATCAGTTTTAATCGTTCATTACTGGTTTGCATGGCAAATCAAACAATCCTGTATACACAGGATCAATAGAATGTCTGATAAATTTACTTCTTACTATGTGTCTGTATACCGTATACGATAACAGTTGATTATTCTACTTTTTCTTTACATTTATTATGGAATGGTTGGAAATATGATCACTTAAATTTTACATATTATGTTGAATAGTGTATACGGTTACAGCGGTACTGTATATTATAATAATAAATATATAAACCCACCTATATATATTTTGGAATAAAGTATACAGAAATGTATTATAAGCCGTAGGTGTCATATTTTATTTATTATATTAAGTTAGTTAATATTATATTTCAAATTATTATAAAATACATTTTTAACAAACAAGTAGCTATTTTTGCGAAAATATTATAAAAGCAGCTCTATTAATATATAATGTATGGATAGATAGATCGATACATTTAATTTTAAATTTATAAATTTACACTTTTCAAACTAAATAAATAGTATAGCATACACTTTATATTGTTGTTTTTTAATCATATTTTTTACTGAAAACAATTAAAATTTAATATTTATTTCAACATTTTGTATGGTTTTTTGATTTTAAATTTCAGTCCACATTTAATTTAAATTGTACTCAAAATGTATAATCTTCAACGAACAGTTTTAAATTCTGAGCGGTGCGGTGAATGTATTGATTTTACAAGATGTGTGTTATATTTTTTTAACTTGTGTCTGTGTAAACGATAAGTAGTCGAAACAATGCTATGATTCTCTATTCCAGTATCTTTTGTTCGATGGGAAAGGGAAACTAGTTTTTGCGTTAGGGAGGTCAAAATTCAAAATACCAGTAGTTTTCAAAAGCGAATTTTATCTTCTCTATAAGTTCATAAATTGGAAGTAAGTGTCGATGGATGCTCTCTTCCCTCACGCTTGTCATGTGTAGAATTAATTGTCATCCTATTTAATTATTTTTTTTTTTGTGTATACAGATTGTAATTATCTTTTATAAATGTATCAATTATTATATATCTTCAATTTCCTTATCTCTCTATTCCTAACTGAAAAATATATACCTTAGATATGCAGAAGCATCAGAGTTTTTCCCGCTGTAAAAAAAGATTGGAGGAGACCCCTGGGTTAGGAATATAATCAATAGGTATTTACTTCTCATATATTCAGTGTTGAGTATTTATTGGCTCTTATACATTATTATGTTATTTAATAATTTTAATTAATATATACGTCCTGTTACGTGTATATATATATTATAAAATATTAGATTTGGCACTGTATAGTGTATTATATGCACTAGGGCGTTCCTTAGTTGTATGGTTTGAAAATAAAATATCGTTTTTTTTTTTTTTTATATCACCCACTAAAAGTTTGTTAGTACCTATAAATAACATTGATGCACCTATACCAATTTCATATTATATACTACCTATACACTATTACGAGTATATACAATCATTTTATGTACATTGCATTAAGTCAGCTGTTGAAAAAAAATTGGGATTGTTATTGGTTGATCCGTCGAAGGCGATTTTATCGTGTATACCTTATAATATCTGCAACGAAGCAGTCCCATGGCTTAATCGTGCGATTTGGCATACCTACTATAATGATAATACGGTGTTGGTAGACAATCGATCACCCGCGGTTACAAAAGGGTGTGCGTTCCCAGTTAATATTAGACAGTAGACACTTGCATTTTGCTTTCATAGCGATGACTATAATGAGTAATGACTATAGTGATACATATCCTTATTATTGGTACATATTCAATATTTTGTTGATCAATTATGGACGGTCCATGGCCTATCATAATAAGAGAAATAATGAGAGAGCACATTTCAAACATTGCACTGCATAGGAAAAATAGTAATTTTATATTATAGAATCTATAGTTAGATATAATGACTTATCATTTTTCGTCATAATTTAAAGAATACCTCGATATATATAGTATGTCTACCTGAATTATTAAACATATAATCACGGTTATCTACACCGTAGATAACCGTGCATATAATTAACAAATCGTATTATGTTTACACGTGTAAAAACCAGAGAAACCAATCGTAGACAGTTTCTCGTTCATATCAGTTTGTTCTGAACTGATTTTCTGTTATAATATTATAAATTATAATACAAGGATAATAAAATATATCGTTCCTATATAAAATTACCTTGGAAATTGTTTTTAATAATATTTTGCTTTAAGTCTTTTATGGAAATATTGATGTGTAACCGTTAATTATTTACTATTTACTATTTTTCATATCGATAGATTATAAATTATGACTTAAAGCTCTCCATTTAATATTATATCGTTATACCTATAACATATATATTATAACTTATAAGTGTGTGTATGTAGATATAGATATAGGATACTATATTATTATATTTATTGTATTTTAATTGTTTAGAACGTTTATTGTAAATGTGGTTTATATTTTAGACTTTATTATTACAGGCTGAGAGCAGTAAATCCATAAATGAAGTGCATCGAGATACACAAGATCTAGATGAAGAGATGGAACGTGTATTTGCCGGCGTTTCCAGTGGAGCTGATGCTAACCGATTTGGTTTGTCCAGATTTTCTAGCGATCGGTCACCTCGGCCAGGGGATAGGCGATTTAGCGAAGACGACTACACTGGTATGTCTTTGTTGACTATTATTCGTGTAGTACTATAAAGACTTAAAGACTAAAAAGTATTAAATTCTGGTTCATGGTTACTGGTTAGGTATATACACACAGAACAGACCATTTTATAGGTACCTATTTATAAATTATATTTAAGCTAGGAGACTCTTATTATTAATTATCCTAATAATTATTTGCAATTTAATATAGACAATATAACAGAGGTAATAGAATCCAAACGTTGTAATCAGTAAGATAATAAAAAAATGTGGTTATTGAAATTAATCTATTTCAAGGCTAATATTTTCCAAATTCGGTCAACTCAGTAAGAAATACTATGAATTTGCAATAAAATCATAATATACAACGACCGTCCTGATTTATTGATCTTGGGTCTACATCTACAAGGATTATAACAGTTTAAAGTTATTAGTCTTAATTAAAATTTGACCTCGATGATCGTGTTTTAAACCAATTTAATAAGCTATATTTCTACCAATCGTCACATTTATTGTTTGCAGTTCATCGGAATAACAGTCGATCGCTCGTTCACATACCACTCAAGTCTATCCCAAAATCCATAAGAAAACAATCGACCACATCAATTAAATCAAGAGATCAAGAGACGGTAAATTACTTTGAATATTGTCGCTTAACATTTAATAATATTTTTATTAATTATTAAGGAATTTAAGAGGACTGATGAACATAGAGATGTAACAGATTCTGACAGTGCAATGAGTCCGCCAATCACAAGTCAACAGACATCCAGGTAAATAATATTAGATACTTACTTATCTTAACATTTTGTAACCATTTAAAAGTAATTAAATATTTAAATCTAAAAATACGGTTGTAAGAGAATTTTTTTTTACTGGGTAATGTGAACCTTAAGATCTCCGCTAATATATTATCGAGGATTTTTTTTATGTTATGAGTTATATAACTTAAGTCTTATAACATTATGTCATTATATAATGTAGATGTTAAATCATAACAAAATTTAACATAATAATAAAACGTTATCAAAAAATGTACCGTTTATATTTAGTTCAATGAAAATAATAAGAGATTGAAGAATTACAACTAATAACTTAATCTTCTGAAGTCTGTATAACGAATTTCAAATATAAAATGGTTACCGTTTACTAAATGCCATTAATAATTTAATTGCATTACTTGTTTTTTGTGAATTTATTTATAAGAAATATTAATTCTTAAATTTATTTTAATATTTCATTTACAACCGTGTTTTATTACCGTAGTTAATAGTGTAGTCAAATTAGACGAAAAAAGGGGTTCAGCTCGGAAAAATTCCCACCTAGCTGAATTTTTGTACACACCTTTATGACATCGTTATAAACAACATGTAAAATGTCGACCATGATATCATGTACGCGTTAAAGGTTATTCGAGGTCAAATGTCACAAAATTTGCATTTTTTTTAATATCTCGTTATTATTGGTCGTAAAATAAAAAGTTTTAGATAAAAAATTGTAGAGGAAGTAATTATCTACAAAAAAGTCTTATATTATTTTCACGTAAAAAATATGGTTTTTGCGTTATAAGGCCAACAAACTGTACACTTTTAATAAAATATGTTTTTTTTAAAACCAAGTAGCGTTTGCGTTAATATCTCGCTTTATATTGGTTAGGTTAGGTTATCTGTTCGTTAACTATAACTGCATTTTTTGGGGTAACTATTTGAATGACTCCCATAATGTGCACTGTATTATGTCCATCAACCGTATAAACATTAATATCTGCGTTGTCTGATTTGGGCAATAGAATTTGGGTTGAGGATGATTAACAACAGCATTTTCATATAATAGTACTTCATTGTATGTGTTTGCAAATCCTAGAGATGATAAGATACCTATATAATAGACGTTTAGATTCATATCTTTCATGAAGAAATACAGATGTACCGAGTAATAATTGGCATAAAATATCAATCGCTGGCAAGTGTACTTAATTATTGCAGTTAATTTATTTTTCAATTCATTAATATTGCCTATTTTATTTTTCATAACTATTTCTTTAAAAAAAAATTATAGACTGTGTAGTATATTTTCATCAATATCATGGAACTTTTGATTTAATGGGATATGTATCTAGCATTAACCAAGGCAGACTGAATGTCCTGATAATATTGGTGCTGCGGCTTCTATAACACGTAGACGTTCTTCTGATGGATAAGATTTTTTATTTCCATATCATATCCATGATTTACTAAACATTATTTTTGCCACTGACCGATTGCTAGTCTTTACAAATAAAATAATTACCCATCATTCCGACAAAAAAAGACGATCTGATTCTCAAATCCATATATATTTATGAACCAACAACATGTTACCCCACAGCTACAGTAATAATATACACATAATACATCTTGCATAAAACGAATGCATTCTTATTATCGTTATTATATAGAGTATGCATTATCGTAATTTGTGTATGGTCAACGTTAAAATTCGTATACCACAAGTGTGATTGGGTATATATATTTAAGTTGTATAATATAACCATCTTGTAGATAATTTTTTCAGCTACAATTTTTGTTTGAAACTTTTTTTTGTACAACCAGTATAAAGCGAGATGTTAACGCAAAGGCTACTTGTTTTTTAGCGAAAAAATCATATTACATTTAAAGTGTTCACTTTGTTGGCCTTATAACGCAAAAATTATAACTTTTTTATGCAAATGTCATAAGACTTTTTTTGTAGATAATTACTTCTTCTACAATTTGTATCTAAAACGTTTTATTTTATGATCAATAAAAACAAGATATTAAAAAAGACCAATTTCGTGAACTTTAGCCTCGAATAACCTTTAACGCGTACATGATATCACGGTAGACTTTTTACACGTTGTTTATAACGATGTCATAAAGATGTGAATCAAAATTCAGCTAGGTGTGAATTTTTCCAAGCTGAAAACCTAATTTGAATAGACTAAAATTATTTTTAATTAAAAATTGCTTGCTATTACCTACTTGGATTAATTTTTTACTAAATATAAAAATGAACTAATAATACATTATGCACCAGTATTGTTAGGATATTGACCATGAATGTTAGATATTACGATAAGAATCTACTTATGTTAGGTAGGTAGTATAATTATTACCTAATTAATTTTGAGAACTATGCATAATTTTATTTTAAATAACACAAAAAACGTATGATAGAAAAATACATGATAATTGTTGATAGTATGTGCCTACATAGAAGCATAGAACCTATAACTTTGTTGTGCTCTTATGATACCTTAACCTTAGAGGATCTTCTTTCTATCTTTATACATACAAATATAAAATTGATGCCCATTGACAATATAACGACAAAATAAACTGAATATAATGCAAATGATAAATCTATGTTATCTCATTATGGTCAAAATATTAAAACAGCTTTTTTCATCATTATAAGAAGTAGAACGTTAATATACCTTTATGATGTATAGCCAAGGAGCTTAATTTTTCTGTATTGTGTAGGTTCGAGTATATCTCTTCATTGAGTGTAATGGTTGTGCAAATTAAAATTTAATGATTATTTTATACGGAAAAACTGATTCAGCTGCTCTGTTTCTAAGGATAGTTTATACCAAATACTATATTTATATTATTAGTAACTTCTGGATAAGGTTGCTTGAAATAATTTTGACAGTTATAACGCATATGTCTATTTATTTAGTAGTATACTAGTATAAATAAATCAAAAGAAATTCTAAATATTTTAAAAATGTCATTGAATTGTAAGTATCTAACGGTGAAAAATGTCAAGTCTTAAAAGTTAATATTTTTAAAATCTCAACAAAATATTAAATAACCGACAGCGTTTGAGGAGTATTTGAACGTTATTTATTTAATTTAAATATCTAACTTTATAAACATTTTGATATTTAAACTGTTATAAAAAAAATTATGACAAAATATAATAGGTAAACCTTAATTCCAGTTAGAAAAACCAATGAGAAACCTTTATTAAATATCTGAGCCTCAGATATTTAAATTGAAAAATATCTGTATCTTTAGAAACAGACAAGCTATCAACATTAAATCGAAAAATTACAAGTTAACATAAATGGTTATAATAACATAATATGTTAAACCGGTTAAGAACCGATTACCGATATTTATAAATAGGTACTCAGTACTGACTACCGTTACTTATGAACTATAATAATATGTTAAATTTATTTTGGCTATAATAATCCCTAATAGCTACAATAATTGTTTAATAATTAATGACTTCTTAAAACTATTTTTAAATCATATTGTCACCTCATGTTTTTAGAAAGCCGATATTTATTTAACCGACAATTTCAATAACGGTTTCTAGATTTGAAAAAACAAAGAAAGTAGACAATTTTAAATGTATATAAATAGCTAAAAAATATTTCAATAAATTGTATAATGTCTAGAAAATTCTAATATAAATATTAGGAGAAAATTCAAGTCTTAATAATTATTTTAATTTCTTCTAAATTATAATAAAAAACAAAATAGATTTTATCAAAAATGTATTGTGTTGCTTAAAGGTAATTCTTGTTTATCTTTTAGAGTCTAAGCGTGTATACACTATAGCTATGAGCGACGTGTGTTTTTTTTTTGTGTCATTAAGATTTGGTGTAATCAAAATGCTCTGATTTTCGATTTAAAAATATTTTCTGATTGGAAAGTGAATTTAATTGGTGAATTCCGGAGGTCAATATTAAAAATTCCCAATAGTTTTCAAAAGCATCGGGAAAAACGAAAAAAGAAAAGACGGAAAACGGGAACTTTTACACAAAACCAGTTTTTCACAACAATCGATTTTATTTTTTGATGTAGGTAACTAAAAATACTAACAATCGTAAATCATTTTTATCAAATGTTAATATGGCCATTATTATACATAGTAAAATATTCAAAATATTTATTTTTAAATATTTTCTAAGCCTTTACAATATTTTTTCAATTTGTCGATAAAACATTTTCCATTCGTAGAAGCTTGAAAATGTAATTTAATGTTCCTCATTAGTTGTTTTTATAGCAGTTGAAAATATTAAAGAATAGGCATGATTATTTTTTATTTGCATTTAAAGTTAAAATGTTGACAAAGTTCATCAAAATCCCGAATAAATCCATTTAAAAAAATAAGAATTTACTAAAAGGTGCATTTTGAAAAATATATTTTCTGAAATGCTTAATAAGGTTAATTCCATTAATGTTGTACATGTTCAATGTTTTCCATACAGTTTTAATTCAATTAACAATTTATCATTGGTAGGTACTATACATTATGATTATATATTATATACTCGTAATTTTAAATATTTTTGAAATAGAAAATTACAAATTAAAATATATGAGGATTTTGATAATGTTATGAATATAATAATGTTTCATTTTATAAAATACATGGTTTTTTCTAATGAAATGTTTCTTAGGTTTAAATAATATTTGCATGAGTAACTCTGGACGCTCTGTATGCTACCTATACAAATATGTTTGTATTTTAAAAAAAGTTTGTTGTAAATTTTGACAACTACTTATATAAAAAATGTAACGACATTGGATGTAGCCTGTTTACTGTCCAGTATAGAAGCCCAGTTAATTTACATAATTCATTGTTTTTTGTTAAAGCGCAAATTAAATGAAAAACTTATTTCTTTTTACACCGCATTGGTATTCAGTCTTTTGTCTAACCTGCTAATGAATTAAGAGCTCAGAAATATAATATTTTAGCTTATCGCAATACCAAGTCTATCATACAAATACAAGAGTATTGTCGAGACAAATTAGTTGAACAATAATGTATTAATTTCCAAATGTCATATCAAATCATAAAGCAATAACACGAATTTAATTTTTGTCAAGATAAAGATAATAATATTATATAATATTTATGTATTAAGAATTTACGTTTGAAAAATTTACTTAATTTTTAATTGCAGAATGTTAAGTAATAAACTAAAATAAAATCACACTTAATTACATTTTTTATTTAATTTATATTTTATACCAATTATACCTTTACTACAAAACAAAATTCTCAATGTATTATGCCGTACTTTAGGATATTAGTATGATACTCTGATATTAGTTAGTACCTAATAAAAACGTTCGGTTCGACAGCAAACAAATATATTGTACATACCACATAGTTATACATAAATCACGCAAATAAAATCTGATCAATTTAATTAAATTGTATCAAGTTACATTTTTAGATTTGTTGCCCGAAAAACACCATCCATATTATAAATTTTATATAATTAGACTTTAAATTACATGATATAAAACATAACTGACATAATACGATTTATTTCTGTAATTCAATATAACATAACCGAAATGAGGAAATGTCTGTTAGGTCATTATACAAAGCTAGTAGCTAGCTATTATAGCTATGGTGGTGTAATGCTTATTAGATTTTGTTTAATAACTGTTGGAAACTGGAAATCATTCTGATCTGCGTGTACTTTATTATCAAACAAATTAATAATCAGAAAAAATTCTAAATGAAAATGTAGGTATTGTAAAACTAATAAAATTAATAGATAATTATTGTTTAAATAATAAATCGAAATAAAAGATAACTGGTAGGTAGTACCTAAATTATAATTAAAATCCACAATTAGTGATATCAATAAACCATTAAACCACCGATATAGTACAGTTTATAATTGAGTACAAGGTATTTGTAAAAAAGTACTATATTTTTCAAACTGATGAATGGTTTTTTTTTTATAGTTGATTGCTCAATCAGTTCAACAAATTATCGATAAATATATTAAAGTTTTCAATCAATTCCCTACTAAAAAGTTGCAAAATGTTGAGATTTATATTAAACAATAATATTATATTGTTAAAAAATGTATTTATAAATTTATTAAATTTCTTAAAAATTGAAAAATTGTTTTTAATATTTTTAATTTAATTGTTGACAAATTCTCAACATGCCTTAAAACGTTGATAATATATTTCAAAAGTAAATTAACAACTTGAAAAATAAATTATTATTAATTTATTTCATTTAAGATTTGTCATATTTTATATGAAAACAATAAGTACAAGATTAAAATTAATTATATATTTATGAAAGACTATCAATTAGGATCACATAGAGCCAGGGTTTTTCACCAGGGTGGAATGGGGGTTGGGGGGTTGAGATTAAAAAATCTTAGGAAATATTTTTAAATGACGATCCGTCACTAGCATTTTACTTTTGTCTTACAATAATTATAGCTACGGCATAATTGTTATATTTATGAAATACTAGCTTACGCCTTATAGTAAAAGGCACTGTCCACATCGCCTACCTTAACACACACACTTGAAACCAAACTATTTAATATTACTATACTTTCATGAACACGCGACTGGTTAAATTAGAGATTCCTTACTTTTATTTTATATAAATTAGTAAATATTACTTAAATGCTATAAAAACGTGAAAAACGGAATTCATTACCCCTGTAAATTGTAATTTAAATTTCCATTGTTTAATTTATTTACATTGTGCTAAAATGATTAAAGACATATTATACAAATTAAAGTTTTTTTAAAATATACTCCATTGTTTTATTATTTAACTAAATAATTGAAGGAGTTGGATATTAAAATAATTTACTTTGTACATTGTATAAATATATACTTGTAACATATGTATGTTTATACAATTTCTTAATATGGTTTAGTAACAGTGGCGCATTACTATCCGTGGCTGCTGGCGTTAGTCCAAACTTTGTGGACATCGAATCAGACGGTTCAAGGGTTGAAGATGGACTTTTGAGTAGTGAATGTGATACTCCTATGTACGAAAAACCAAAATTCAGTCACTACTTCAGACAGGACTCCGTGGACAAACACGTTCAGTTTAACATCGGTAAGTTAAAAAAAACTTAAAATTAACGTAGTTAAGCAAATTATACATATATGCATAATAAGTAATCAAATACACATGGCTGAAATAGGGGAGGTATTAGGGTTTACCCTCCAAATATTTCCTAACTTAACCTCGTAAGTATAATTAATTATGTTTGTACGTGTTAGTTGATACTTCTCGCCTCCCAGATTTTAACCATATGTATACCCACTACCCGGTGATGGATTTTCAACATTTTTCTGGGAATGGGCGTCTTGAATTATTCACCATATTATTTCAGCATATTTGAAATATGTATACAAATAACCCTATATTATATTAATTTATATTATAAAATAAATATTTATATCAGTGTCTTAGGGAGGGGGTGAAATTTGTTTTAGTACTTGGTTCCCTTATAAGTTATAATTGTATATTTCAAAATTCTAGAACGACGAAATTTCTCATATCGTGTATTCATATTCTATTGAAATGAACATGTTTGGTTTACTTAATAATTTTGTTTTATTTTAATTAAACTACATTATAATAATATATAATATAATTATATTATATAATTCCACTTATATCTAATGTTGGATTTTAGTATTGCACAGAATATATAGGTACGTGACTCTACAGTTGATATTTTAGATAGGTACGTAATATTATTTATAATAGTTTCTGTTGGTCGATCAATTGCATATCACTATATAAAGTATATCCCATTATTACTAAACTTATAAATTTTAACTTGCTCAAAACTGATAAATTTAATAAACATTATTTTTACAGATATATATTATCAATAATAACTAATATTTAATTGGTTTAATTTAATTAATTAGTGTTCAATATAAAACTAGACAATTATGATTGATACGTATTAAATAAGATAAAATATATTATTTTCATATTTTTCTATAGATTCATTTTATTTTAAAATTGTATTCTAAACCGAGTCAAATATTTAATGGACTATAATATAGAGTCCCATAAAAACTTTATATTATCTACTACTATAGTTGAGTACGTGTTAAATCAAACGATTTAAAATCGTGTTGGTGTGTTAATCTGTTACTTTTGTATAGTCTTCTTAGTAAACAACTTAGATATTGCAATTTGATTTAGTTGTGAATCACTCTGCAAATTATATTTTGTTTTTATAACAAAACAATGCCATATCCATAATTGCTGTCAAATATGTCATGTATTTATGAATAACATATTATAACGTATTTAAATTCAGCAGAAAAAATTAGTTACATTTTTTAAAGAATTTGAGTAAATTGGCCATTATTCAAATTTATAAAGGTTAAAATATAATCTTTTCTATATTTTTCCAATATTCATATTCTATAATGAGTTATGAGCACTTTTAAATTGTATATTGTTAACTCGTGACTCTCTTTAAAATTAGAACTTTTTAAAATACAAAGTATAAGCGACGTCAATTCCACATCTTTTAAAATTGAAATCATCAGACGTCAGACAAGATCTAGGAACTCCAAAAACAATAATAACGTTCATAAAATTTACAAAATACTAAACAGCGTACCTATCTATATTATAGGCCAGGGGTGGCAAACCTATTTTGAACACTACGTGCCAAAAAATACCTATTTTTTTTTTCGAGCGTGCCATGAAAAATATTATATATATTATATTCAATATTGTAAAAAAAAATTATTGTTATTTTGTTATATAATTGATGAAATTAATATAAAAAAAGGTTAGTTTAGGTACATAATATTATAATAATATTTGTTAATTATGCATTTTCTTTCTTGATGACGTCACTTTTGTTGTTGAATACTTGATGCTAATTCGTTGATATTTGGTTTATATTTTTACCTATTATATTATATATTAAATAATATAGGTATATAGTAAAAATATTTAAATTTTTCGCGTGACACCTCGGGCACACGTGCCATGGTTTTGCCATCCCTGTTATAGGTCTTTTATAATGTATTTCGTGTTAACATTAAAAATAATTAATTATTAATTTATATATGGTTTCACACCAGCTAAAGCAAAATTCTACTAATTATTTTATACACATTATTGTCCAGTAAAAGAATGAACAAAATAAAATAAAACCACAAAAAAATCAATGTCATCAATTAACTTGTAAAACTAAATAAAAAACATATTCATAAGATCATTGTGATATTGAAGTGTATGGTTGATTATATGTATATACGATTTGAATGATTAGGTACGATATGCTTTGAAAAATGTATCTAATCGTAATTAAAGACGATTGATTTCTTACTTACATTCGCTACGCGTGAAACCACTTTTGAGATTAGAGTATATTGTCCTATTATAAACTTAAAGGTATGAACATTATTTGTGTTTTTACTTTGGTGTCATGTTTTTTTTAATTTTAAGCAAATTTCTATAATTTTTCAATTGAAATATTTATTTTTACAAAAGTACTCGTAATTAGTTTAAAACTCAAAATTTTGTAAAATTCAACGTACAAACACAGACAATATTCGTAACTTTAAATTTTATAATATATCGATATGATTAATTCACTCCAGTATTAAAGTCAGAGGTGTAGGTAACTTGAATTTGCTGGCCCAGAAACATATTAAATAATGTTTTTGTGTCCTTAAGAACTAATTTACAGTATATATTTTGAAATATGGCAATAAATAATGATGCTTGATAATCCAGTGAGTCGGTTGCAAATAACTGATCGTCAAAGAAAAGTTTTTAGTTTTTAATAATTTTATTATACTTATACAGTTATAGACGTTATAGTAATATAGATAAAACCTATTTCATAAAGAATATGAAAATATGTACCTATAAAATTGCAAAACTTATTACCAGTTATATATATTGTAACAATTCGTAATGTTTGGTTGATTCAAATATTACAACGTTTTGATGAAATGAAACTATTAAAATATAGTAGTTGATAAACTAAATGCTGTGTAACTTGATATAAGATAACTAAAGTACAATGATAGCTACAAAAATTATTATATTATCCAGTGACAGTGTGGCGATAACTTCGGTATAAATTATAACTATTCGATCGTCACTATCATCTGAGATAGGATATACGACTATACCGGAGGTGGCCAAACAGCGGATCGCGTCTTATTGTAAAGCACAAAATATTTTTTACTAATATACCAGCTGACCCGGCAAACGTAGTTTTGCCATGTAAATTATTTCTAGTAGATATTTTGGTAGTCAAATAAAAATAACTAACTTTTAAATTGTGATTGTTCAACTCTTTTTGGATGCAACTTACCTTTCCTGACGATAGGCAATCCGTTTACGACGGTAAAATAGTTATGACCTATTCTCATACCTGCCAAATATACAACGGTCGAGCTATTTTGGATAAATACGTTATCTGTACATTATTATTTTCGTTACGCTGTCGTATCTGAGTTACCACCATGATTTTGCACCTGATCTATAGCTGACCCCGTGCACTCGGTTGCGCGTAAAAAATGACAACTCTTAAAAAAATTGTGATTGTTCACCTTCTTTGGATGAAACTCGCTGGAGTAAGTGCAATTCAGCCACCCTGGTAAGCAATCCGACTACGTCTTCTTTCTTATCACTGACCACCCGTGGTCTTTAGCCTCTACCTACTATCAATAATTTTATTGAAGAATGGGATAAAAGTTTTATATCTAGGTATAAGTACTTTGAACACATCCCATATTTCTATCCAACTATATGGAAATTCATATATTTGTTTAAAGTCATATAAGGTGACCGACAGAAATACGAAATAACTGATATAAATTTATAATTGGATGTGTACAATTGAACTTATTTTAACGAACGATTAAAAACAAAACACTAATATAGGTACACTACTAAATACGAACTGACCCTCAAGATTTTCGGAATGTTATTTACGACGATTCGCACGTAGGGCGTATACGTATAAGATTGTAAAATGTCCTCACCTCATTTTTATTTTATATTGAAGTACACTCTGTAGACCATTTCCCAAGGGTGGTGAACTTATGACACGTAGATGTGGATGTGATGGACGAGGCGTTCTCCTAGCATAATATAAAAGCCATAAGTTCGTCTAAACACGCTTAAAGTTTTAACCTAATTATACTGTAATATAAATAAGTAAGGTATAGATATTTTAAATTAAAATTAAAAATTCTATAATTTTTACCCACGTTTTTGAGTTAATTTTTTTAAAAATATTTTGGCTGTCATCGCCGTATTATCAAAGACATAAATCAATATTTTTTATTTTTATTTTTACATAATGTAATTTATTTTCCAGTTACTGAACACAACTCTACTGTATAATCGTTTTATTTTTATTTTTTGTAAACATTTACTATCACAATAGTTTTATATAAATTACACAATTAACACGCAACTACTTGAACTACTATATTATATTGTATAGTACTATAGTGTATAGCGGTTTACTTTATATGTTTAATATATTTAACGATTTTTCCTGGTCACTTTTCACAAAAACTTTTTTTCTTAACGTTAAAACCTATTATGAAATTTGTATGATTTTTATGTAGACTATAGTCTATATATAGATACTTTATTTTAATATTTTGCAATGGTTTTCTAGAATATTAATTTTATATAGACCTAATTCATCGGAAATAGTCAAGAGTCTGTATTACTAAAAACAAGTCCAATTTTTAGATGGTATTATTCCTCGCACATTTAATAATTTCGCCTGTATGATTATCTTTCAGTATATTCAAACTGTTGTATTGCATTTCGGTCCTACCTCAAAACCATTATATAATAGACAGACATGTAGTCGGAAAATTTCTATTGAGGGGGAGGGGGGTAACAATTTTTGGCCCTGTTGTATAATTTTTCGTAGTTTGTTTCTTAAAAGAAACTAGGTATTGTAGAGCCTGTAGAGAGCTTCTACTTCATACTCTTCCAGCCTATAACCGGGCGTTTAATGTGTTCATAAGATAACACTGAGTGATAAATAACATTCAGCTATAACATAACCTAATCTATATTTGGTGGTTGATTTTGAAACAACAAAGTGTCTTCATAAATCACTTTTTGCCCGTTAAAGGGTTAAGATAACGTTTTCTACGAATATAAAATTTAATATACCTACTTAATATATCTATTTACCTATAGGTAATTTATATAATAATCAAAATCATAATTAATTGTATTATAACAATAGATTTATTTAATGTGCATAAGATATAAGCATAATATATTTTTGATACTTTGTAAAAATAATTAAAATATGAATTTGGGGGGGGGGGGGTGACACACTAAAAGAGCCACTGTGTAGTGCTGACACAATGTTCCATTCGTAATAGAATTGTTCAGCATAACTTTTTTTTCAAGTCAAAAGTCCTAAAAAATCTCTAGAGATCGTCGTCAATCTATAACGTAGGTAGGTAATATAATATACTCCGTAATGCTGCACTGCTCCATCCAACCGCTCCACTGTCTGAGCGTAGAGAATGTGCATTATATACGCTTGAATACCTAGTCCCGGGATTATAGGGTGGCTTTTGATGTTTTTCTAGTCGTGAAAAATAGCTGATAAATAAAAAGGTCACGCCGAGAAATAATTTCATAGTGCGTATATAGTGATTAGAGAGTGAACTTAGTAGAAAAAAAATCTTTAATAATAATAATAATTTGTATTGAAAAAATTATAGTTCCGTCTTCGTGCGTGTAATAATTTATAATATAGCGAGTATCCAAAATGAAGTTATTACAGACTCTGAAGAGTTTACATATAGGTATGCCTATACATTGCAGGTAATAGGTACCTATAAAGGTAAACCCTATGAAGCAAACCCGAGAGAGTTTACCATTGGCAGAGTTTACAGGTCATTAAAATCAGGAGAGTTTACAATCGTCCAGACAAATACGTGTTCACACGACGTGGCATTTGCTTTTCAAAAATCAATATCAGTTAGACCTAAATTGGAAGATGAAAATTGCACTGGAACGAAAAAAAAAGTGTTTCATTGGAAGTCACTCTGTTGTACAGTAGGTTACAAGCAGGTCCCTGTAATGGATGCGGTGTCAAATTTGAATCCAATGGTAAATCATTGTATACGAAAACCGATTCCAAGCGGAGACGGTGTGTTATCCTATAGAATATTTTTATAAATACCTAATCAAATTGAATAATTAATAAAAATCGAAAATATTTCATTAATATAAATAGCGTAACTTTCCGGTAAACTTAATTTTGTTAAAGGTAGAAAAACTTAGAAGACTTCTGTGATATATTGTTATAATAGCAATTTAATAAAAGCGGGTACGTGGATGTCCCTCTGCTGTACAGTAGGTGGGCAAGTGGGTCACCGAAATGGATGCTGTTAAATTTGAATTCAATGATATTAAATCATTGTATACAAAAATCGATTTTGAGCGAAGACAATTCGGTCTGTATATAGTATTTCTAAGTATATTATTGATACAGATGGTTAAATTTATTTTTCACAAAAAAATTACATTTGAAAATGTCATTGCGTGTATAAAATATAATATAGGTAATAATAAATAAATATATATAAACCTATATAATCTTAAAGTTTCATGTACCCACGAATAATATTTTTAAATAACAACAAAATAACTAAAATTGTTATTCTCGTTTGTAATATGTATTTCGTTAAAATTTGAACTAATAATGTCTGTAAATAAAATAACTGTGTTTATATATTTTTTAGACTTTTTAGTTACAGTACATAAACGATTATGTATTAAGAGAATATGATTCAATTTTGAAACACGAGGTTTCTTTCCACATAGTTTTTTTAGAGTATCAAATTCAGATTTTATTACTTACTGTGCAAAATAGAGCTAATAATTAAAATATCTGACGAATTTGAGCGAAAAACCAATGCATGAAAAAAATAAGTAGGTACATAATATAATCCACTCTGGTAAAACGTATATTTAATACCGATACCTATTTCCACAGTAATATTGATGATTTTGTCTCATACCTCTGTGCCATTCGTAGGAAATCGGCGATGACACCGATACATCTCGTGCTAAATATATTGTCAGATTCTCTAAAAACGGATATCTACTGCCGAGGTCGTCACCCTTTGTGTGTTACACATTTGATTTTTAATATATCGGATACCTATCGGAAATATAATTTTATTTTTGTATAAATTGTCAGGGTTTCTACGAAGAAGCGACCTGTGATGACTACTTATGATTATAATACATATATTAAGTATTACTCATATGAGATTATTATTTATCATGATGATATCGAGTATGATATAAATTATGTTTAGCAGAAAACTTTACTTTAACACCGTTAGGATATTCATGTATTTGACTTGAATAGTTGAATTTCACCTTTATCTCGTGTTTTTACTTTATTCCTATACAATATATACATAGATTGTAAGTGGTGTAACAAAAAGAACTGACAGATCACAGATGTTATTAATTAACTACCACAACAACTATTTTTATTTAGATATTACATGATAATTTTTAATTATATATTTAAAAAATCGTTATATTGATTTTATTAATGTTATAATAACTATTATATAAACAACTTTAGGCGCCCGGTGCCAATGTAATTTTTCCGCAAAAATACGTCTACGGGAATAATGATCGTGTTCTCTAGAATCAACCAAATTTGATAATTTTTTTCTTTAACTAATAGAGGGAATAAAAATGGATTTAAAAATCTGACAATATTCTAGGAGGTATTTTTTTAAATTTAATACACCGTATCAACCCTCCTCCCCTAAATAGGCATCGCTTCACATAGATTAGTGAAGAAGTATTTGAATTAAGGTGGCAGCAACTAAAATATAAAATTCAAATTTTATAGAAATGCAGAAAAATTGAAAAAAACCAGCACTGGGCCCCTTAAATAAAATATTATAAAGTAGACGGCTCGCCACGTGAGTTGCCAATTAAGCACAGTTTACTATTAAGTATAATTGTTAGTTATCTATAGTCAAATATAGTCAGTTATACATTACAATAAATTCGTAGGATTCATAGCCCGCAACAGAGTATACTTTTTAAATCGAGAAAAATACAAGTAAAATGAAAAAAAAGTGATAACTGCTATAAGTAGCTTTAATGGTATAAGGTTAACTACATAATATAGTCTTATTATTAGTAATACAACAAAAAATCAATAATATAGATAGTACTGGATTATTCCTAATGTTGGCACCGTTAGTAACATATTCACTAATTTTCGTTTTAGAATACCATTTTAATGAATTACTTTCATCAACTGTTTAGAAAAAATTTGTTTTGTCTGATAAGTTAAAATAGTTAAGTAAAAAACCTATGTACTGCAACTTTTTCATCTTAAATTGTAGACGAGAAAAATGAAGAAGCAGCTTACAATCAACACAGAGAACTTGATACAAGTGCACAAGAAGGACCACATCAAGAACCCAAGAAAAAGAAACGTAAACACAGGTACCTTTATACATTTTTATTATTTATTTAATTATAATATTCAATGACATATTAACATTAAACAGCATGCATAATATAGTTTATAACCGTATATATATACACGCCGCAATGGTATATTTGACTCCATATATATTTTGATATAGGCTTCAATAGTTTTATAAAAAGTATTAGTCTACGGATACGCCGTGTATAGTCCCGGACTTAGGCACTCGACACACTGAACTATTTTAAGACAAAATGTTGTGTTTTTATTGTTAGATCCTTACCTGCATACATTTTAAAGATTTTTTTAGTTATTCTTTAAAATTGACCAATTTAAAACAATTAACTAAAACAAATTGTTCAAAATCCATTTAGCTATATTTGGTTTAGTACTTACCTATATTATTCCATAATACGAGTATTCAAATAAAAATAATTGTCTTGAATTCAAATCTAACATTTAAAATTCTACCAGTTTTATCTTGCAATTGACAACCCGTAAACCCAAACATCATTTAGTTTAGATTCGTATATTAGCAATTTTCTTTTATAATTGTATGGTATTGTCTACTTATATATTGCATGTTTGTATCTATCAAAATGACAATATTATATAGTTAGTGAAATTTTTTTTTTATGTATGTAAAATCTTCTTCAATTGTATTTACGATCTGTTACTTTTTCTGTGTAGACATCATCATCGTCATCATAGCCGACATAGGAATAATGAACGAGAAATTTTTATACCAAAGGATGATTTACAAATCGATGAAAATTTAGATGAGTTCATTCAAGATGATTTAACAAGTAAGAACATTTTAAAATTATTTTTAATGAATAACAGCTTAAAACTTAATATTATTATATAAAAAAGAACATGAATCACTCTACATATAACACACTACAAACCAGCGTGGTCACCCATCCGAGAACTAGTGGCAGCGGCCGTTGCTTACTCCCAATCACGTAGTGCGTGGTTGGCTTCAGCCACGGCGTCGCGCTGAGTCACTATATTATTATTATTTTTTTTAATATTTCACTTATATAATAATAGGCAATAAGATATATTTATTATTTAAAAGTTCCTATTTATTCTCAAGAATCTATACATATAATATTTAACTATGTAAAACATGGTTTCTGATTTGAAATTATTACCTAATAATGTATTTTACAACAAAATTTTCATTATTTATCAAAATGTAATTTTAAGAAAAACTATATAAATGTTTTGTTGATGCATGTATTGAAAAATACGAAGCAAGATACCTTCAGTTATTAAAACTTCTCTGAAAATAGCTATTTGACTGTTTTTATTTATTTTTTATTACTTGCTTATTTTTACTGTTTGGTATATTTTTTTTGGCATAGTTTAAGTGTTATAAACTAGCATAAAACAATATTGACAATATCAGGATCTTAGACAAATTACACGAAGACAACACTAAACAGACTCGTCCGTATGGTACAGTGTTTTGAAAGAATAAACACATACTTAATATTTTAGATATTAAGTAACATTTTTATAACAAACATAAACTATTTAATATTTATGTATAGTATTCGTTCTCAATATCGATAAAGTACCTTTTTAATTGTTAATTAAACACCTTATTATCTTTTCGATAATACTTAATGTTGTATTTTCATACATTACCGAATACTTCATAGTTAATAGAAAATGTAGTACCTAGCCGTTATTTAAAACGCCACTCCTTTTATCTTATTAATTATTGAATTAATTAATTTGAAATCACATAGGTAATAACCTACAGTTATTTTATTATTTAGTGACTATATTTATGTTAACCATAAATATTTGATAACTTATATTAATCTCAAATGTATTTATTTATTTCATATACCTGAATAATAATAATGTTGACATAATAATGACATTCGTTACGTCAATTTATATTTATTTTTTTTTTGATGTAAGATAAGTAGATAACAGGGGTATTAGTAAGAATATTAAAAAATTTTTTTTTCCCAAAAATATGATAAAAATATAATATAATTATTTTAATTATTATTCGTAGGTCATAGATACGACTGCAATAAAGAAAAACGGAGATTCAGTGGCAAAAATAAAAGTTCCTTTTTGGTTCCGTATGCTGGAGATATAGAGGGGACTTTAATCGCAGGCTTGCCAATAAAAGTGATTAAGAAATACGTAGATCATAGTCCTCATGCGGTACGTTTTATTATTATTACTATAATTATGATTAAAATATTCAAGTACATTGCTCGTTGAGACACCTTTTGAGATAAAATGTGCGTTGTTTTTATTTATACGTCGCGCTGTTCACGCGTATATTTTCTCAATGATTGACTTATTTGTACAGGTTTTTGTTCAATTAGACGAGTTAAAAGGTACCGGAGAAGAACGAGAATGGAAAGAAACGGCTCGATGGATAAAGTACGAGGAAGACGTGCAAGAAGGCACGGACAGATGGGGACGTCCGCACGTGGCTTCTTTGAGTTTCCATTCATTGTTGAACGTGAGGAGGTCTTTGGAGTCAGGTGAGTTTTTAAAAACGTTGACAATACCCACCAAGAGCTATCACTTATCAGCTAATATTTTTAAAGGTGTGATTTTACTGGACTTGGAAGAAAAAGACCTACCCGGTGTAATATATCGGGTGGTCGAACAAATGGCCGTCGAGGAACTGATCAACCAAGAAGACAAGGCTGCGGTCATGAGATTGTTGTTACTTCGACATAAACACGTTCAACAAGACAACGACAAGTTTAGTAGGTTTATTAGACGAAATACATCCAGCTATACAAGTCTTACGGTAATTTTTGTTTATTGATTCGTTTACTTTTAAAATGGCTTCAGAATATCGTTTATTATTTGGATTATTTATTTATCCTCAAGGATTTTTTCTTAATTGTTAAAAAAATTAATTCAACAATAATAATTGTGTAATAGAATGTTCGGTATATGTTTATACTGAACGCATATAATTTATAAACATAACATTTTTAAATATTATGTCTTAAATATCTATTTTGAAAGCCACGATTATTAGTATAAGATTTAATAATAGGTATATGTCTATTGTCTATAATTTTGTTTGAATATTGTTTTTCTGACAGCAATTTGAGGCAGAATTTCTGGCTAAGCGGTCGGCATCACTGACACACAATGTAAACTAAGTTTCTTGGTTGAATATAAATATATTTAATAATAATAATAATAATAATAATAATATTAATAACAATAATAATAATAATAATGTGCATCATTCTTTTTAAATCATTAACAACATTTAGGAATTTTTTATTGTTTGTTGTATAGTAGAATAGAATATTTAGATAAAATCCTTTGATTGACAAGTGTCCACCTGCTATGATATCAGAATCGCTTTTTTAAAACTTCTTTCAGATTGAGGCTATAGGCCAACGATTTATAACATATTCATGATTTGCTTTTTACTTTAAATATATATATATATATTTAAATTAATACATTAGTATTATACAAAATGCAATGCTTTAATTATGTAGTTTACTCATTATTTTTTGGATTTCAAAATTGTTTAAAACAAATAATACCAAGTAGCTAATAAACCTATAGTTTATAATTTAGTTTTACTCTAAGCGTGACATTTACTATAAAGGTACAATAGTATTTACCTGTGTTTATTTTTAGAATCTTAATGACGATGGAAAGTCAAAAATGAAAAGTACTTTATCAAGCCATGAAATGCATTCAACCCCTAAATTTGGCGTCATCAATAACAACAACAATCGTTCTTTCCTAGACTTGGACAAAAATCATATTAATATTGATATGAAAGAAGAGACTTATACCTCATCAACCGAAGACATGGTGAAAAAAGCTCAAAAGGAAAGTATTCTTAAACGAATACCAATTGGTGCTGAAGCCACTACGGTGTTAGTTGGTTCTGTAGATTTTTTAAAAAAAAGAACTGCAGCTTTTGTACGTTTAGCTGAGGGTATCTTGATACCTTCATTGACCGAAGTTACAATACCAGTACGATTTATGTTTATACTTTTGGGTCCTCCTGATCCAAAGGATATCGATTATCATGAAGTTGGAAGATCCATGTCAACTTTAATGTCAAATTCTGTAAGTAATGTTCTCTAATTATAACCACTAAAAAAATTTAATTACTTAGGTACCTAACAAACACAGCTCAAGAAATATGTATAATACCGCTAAAATTTAATATTTAATGAACAAATCAAACGATTTTTATAATTTATTTTATGATAATTGTAGGAATTTCATTGTAAAGCGTACAAAGCGGCAGAACGCAAAGAACTGATTAGCTTACTGAACGAGTTTCTCGATAGCAGTATTGTACTGCCACCATGCGATTGGGAAAGAGAAGAATTGCTATCTCTACGGGAACTTAAAGAAAAAAGCGAACAGATCAAGAGGCGAAAAACACGCGCAGCCTCACAAAAAGGTAAAATATTGTTGGGAAATAAGTTTTTAGCGGTTATTGGTATGGTCCACTAATGATTCATTTGAAATAGGTAAACAAATAAAGTAATGCTTCAAAAATGTTTATTCTCTGTTTTTAGTCACAACTTTAACTTCAACTTCAAGTGAAAAGAGCGACGATACCAAAGATGACCCTTTGAGACGTACGAAAAAGCCTTGGGGAGGTTTAGTGAAGGACATAAAACGTCGATTACCATATTACAAATCGGACTTCATTCAAGGGTTAAATTTGCAGTGTATAGCATCTGCAATATTTATATACTTTGCCGCTCTGTCAGCAGCGATCACTTTTGGTGGTCTCATGGGTCAGTAAGACACCTTGATAGTTGTAGATTAATCCCCGCCCATTGAGTGAAAAATCGCTGTAGTTTTTAAATATACCAACGTTTTCTCGTTATTTTTCAGCGGACAAAACGAAAAACTTCATCGGGATATCAGAAACGCTAGTCGCCACATCTGTGTCCGGTGTCATCTTCTCGCTGTTTTCTGGACAGCCATTATTGATAGTCGGAACTACTGGACCTTTGTTACTCTTTGACGAAGCCCTGTTCACTGTGAGTTTGCGTTTAGTGCAGTTCGATAGTTTTCGAATCCTTTTCTATGTCTAAATATCACTCTAATACGATCGTGCGTATTTGTCATGTATTTTGTAGTTTTGTCGCAGCAACGACATCGAATTCTTACCTATGAGAGTTTACATTGGCATATGGTTGGTAATTATTGCTCTGCTTGTTAGTTGCGTAGAAGGCAGTGTTCTAGTAAAAGTATTCACAAGGTTCACCGAAGAAATTTTTGCGTCACTCATATCGTTAATTTACATATGGGAAAGTTTATCAAAATGTTTTAACGTAAGTATAACAATGATGGTAATTTCTTTCATGTTACTCTTTAATCATAGAATACATTCGTATAAGAGATACCTATGGAAATGTAAATGCAACGGTAAAATATTTGTTCCTTTTTAAGGTATTTATCAAACATCCGCTGTTACCATTGAAGGAGTATTGTGAAGAAAACAATTTATCAGGCAGTGCAAATTACATTTCTCTCTCAAACTCTACTTCCTATAATTCTACATCTAAGTAAGTGCTTGATTCGTTAGCATCTATTCTGTTCGTCTATATTAAAAAATAATTGTATTTTTATTACAACATTGTTCTAATTAATAGCTGATCATTGATCATCATATGCAAAATAAAATAAATACATTTGTTTGTATTCGTGTATTTTAAATTAAAGTATAATTATTAACGTTAACTAAGATGCTATAAAAAAAACTGCATTTATCGATAAAAATCAAAAACCTATTAGATGTTTTTGTTCTTCCACTGTGGAATATTTTTATTATGTTTAATAACTTCAATACAAATACAAAATAATGTATAGCAACTTCAACTATAATTATTTTTCGTTAAAATAGGTTTTTATTTATGTTTATATTTTAAACTGGTTTACTATATTTATGTATTTTTTAAATTTTTTTATTGAAATGATAAGCTGTTTAATTGTATAAATTGTGGATACGATTATAATTATGAATAAAATTGAACCTATAAAAATGTTGTTTAGCGATACAGAGTTATTTAGACCAGTTGATCACCAACCTATGATCACAAAGCAGCCGAATACTGCGCTACTATGCACTATCTTAGCACTGGGAACATTTTTCGTTGCCTATTACCTTCGGCATTTCAGAAATAGCAAATTTCTTGGAAGAAATGTAAGTACACTTTCATTATTATAAAATGTCTTCATTAATTGTTCGTATAGAGTATAATATTGATGGACTCCATATTTTCATTTCACAATATTATGTTTCATTAATTGATTTTTACGTGTCCTAACGAATCGAATATATTGTATACTTACAAATGCATATGTCAGTTTTAATAGGACACAAAGCTTAACTTGTTAATTTACTATCAAATAAATTGAATGACACAAAGTTAAGTAAAGGAATTATGCATTTTAGGATAATATCCTATAATCCTATATTATTCTATATTTTATATTGTGTAACATGAATGCTCCTTTGTACTCGTAACAGATATCGACATCTGTGCAATAAATTATTTATAGGCAAGGTAATAATTTCAGATCCGTAGAGCGTTGGGTGATTTTGGCGTACCCATAGCCATTATATCTATGGTAGCCGCCGACTATTTCAACCCAACTACTTACACCGAAAAGCTCAAAGTTCCTGAAGGTTTGACGCCATCAGATCCGGCGGCACGAGGGTGGTTCATATCGCCCAGTGGGTTAAAGGGTCCCATCGAACCCTGGGTGCCCTTCGTTGCCATCGTGCCGGCCATACTAGTCTACATTCTCATGTTCATGGAAACCCACATCAGCGAGTACGTAACCCATACTAATTTGGACGCACGTGCTAGTGTCAGTGATGTATACAACTTAAAAATATAACTGACCACTCTATATGTTCACAGGCTGATTATTGCCAAAAAAGAACGCAAACTTCAGAAGGGCAGCGGCTTTCACTTGGACATCGTTCTAGTAAATTTCATAAACTTGATGTGCGGCGTGATTGGCGCCCCGTGGATGAGCGCCGCGACCGTCAGGTCCGTTGCGCACGTATCATCGCTAACAGTGATGAGCCGAACTCATGCACCCGGTCAAAAGCCTCATATCATTGAAGTAAAAGGTTCGTGCATAATAATTGTATCGCAAACGAACGTAGTTTAAGATATTTTTGGGACTTCTTTGGACTTTACCACCGTGTTTTTGTATACCTACGCCGAGTAAAATCACGTCCGAACACTAGGGTTTAGAGAAAAAAAAAACATAACTCAGGATTGCTGTACTAAAATATTGTAGGTACCAATATACGTGCATAATAAATCTTTATGCAGGCCTGGGCATAAATGAGTTAAAAAATTAAATTTAAGTTAATTTTTACTTATTCGGAATATCTAGGTATTTATCAAAAATTGCAAATATTTAAATTATGTAACATCATCCATTCATGACTGTAAAATTATTTTAATAAAGATTAAGTATTAGTACTCAGCTCTTATGTATTATTTAATGTTTCAGTTTATTATTCTCATTTTTTAATTTTTTTTTATTATTAGAGCAAAGAGTCAGCTCTCTATTAGTGTCTATTATGGTTGGTTGTTCAGTGGTCATGTCTCCTTTACTGCGATTGATACCAATGGCTGTACTTTTTGGCGTCTTTCTGTATATGGGAATATCGTCTATCGACGGAATACAGTTTTTCGAACGTCTCAAATTGGTTTTCATGCCTGTGAAGCATCATTCAGAAGCCCCATACGTTCGTCATGTAAGTGTGTTAATATATTAAATTTCAGCCAAACCCTATTGTTATTGGTAAACATTTATAATATTATTCAAATCATATATGTATCTATTTTAATAAACCGTCAACGTATCAGAAACACGTTTAAAGAAATTGTATAAATAAATCATGCTTCACAAACGCTTTACAATGTATTATAAAAAAGATCCAAATACATTTTATATGATATACAATATGTTCCAGGTTCCTGGAATATACTAAAAAATATTTTTTAAAACAATTCATTTGTAATGAAATAATTTCTAATTTGACTTCGAATCTTAATTTAATTAATTAACGATTAATGAGTTTTAATGTCAGATTTTGCGTTTCAGGTACAAACATACAAAATGCATCTATTCACTGGAATTCAACTCGTATGTTTGTGTATTTTATGGAGCGTTAAGTCGTCATCATTTTCTTTATTATTTCCGTTTTTCTTAATCATGATGATACCTGTGCGATCTCAACTATGTGATAAAATATTTACTACAAAAGAATTACGAGCAGTAAGTGTCCATGGATTAATTATTGTATTTTATTTTTGGGTGTTATAATACTATATTTGTTCTTCTTTAACTTTAGCTGGACAGCAATGAGCCAACCAACATGAATAATGACGAAGATGAACCCGACTTCTATGCTGAATCTCGACTACCGGGATAAAAATATTTTGTTGACTGTCATAATACAATATTTTCCTTTTTTTTTTATTAATTCAATGTTTTGTTTATTCAAACTTTGTTACAATTAATTGATGTTTGACGACATACCTAATATGGTTTGGAAGAATAGCGTATGTTTGACTTCGGGCTTATAACTAAATTGACTTAAATCGGATAACATATCCATGATCTTTACTATTTATTCATCTATTATTACTATTGTTGATTTCTATAATATGATACGCAAGTATACAGTAAATAATTTAAAAACATTTGCAAAATCGCTTAAAATTAATTTAAATTCTATCGATCTTATTAGGATACATTATATCATATAATATAGGATATATTAACTTGTCATGGTAATAATTAATTGTTATTTCTTATGTAAGAAATTAGGAGATTTTTATGAAAATAACTTGTATTAACCTTACACAAATATAACTGTTACTCTTACTGGCTCATAATAAAATCTTAAAATCAATTGATAAGTGCTT
Organism: Nasonovia ribisnigri; assembly: GCA_027563435.1. Classification (NCBI taxonomy): domain Eukaryota; kingdom Metazoa; phylum Arthropoda; class Insecta; order Hemiptera; family Aphididae; genus Nasonovia; species Nasonovia ribisnigri. The sequence goes on from JANEHU010000083.1 coordinate 102,363, forward strand.
TAAGTCTTCTCTACCTATTGCTTAAGTCAATAGATTTGCTCATTCTGTTGCCAAAAGTTTGTTTCCCATACATTCCAGCTAGCAATAATCTATGATATATTTGTGTATATCGATAACATTGTTAATACCTAAATACATGTTTTGTCACTGCTAACGTAATATTTATTCACATATTATTTTATGTCAAATAAATAGACGTATAACACATGGATCTGAAATATTATACAATAATACTATTACTGAGTCCTATTATTTTTGTATTTGTGGTGCAATATTATTAAGCTTTAATTGAGTTTATGTAGTTTAAATAAAGTTTATGAGTATTAATAAAAGTAATAGAAAATGTACTCATTTAAATGTGTTATAATCGTTGAATTGTATTATTATTAATATTATTGTATTTGAATTATTATATTATGCATATTCGTATGCAAATACCTAATAACGTATTAAGTTTCAAAAATTTTCAGTATTTTTATTTTCATTATGATACTTTTAGACTAAAATAAAACGTTTGCAGGTTAATGTGTGTACGGTACCTATGTGTTGTTTATATATAATTGGATTGTTGAATATTATTTTCGATATATATTTTTTTTTAAATTATAGTTTTGTAAATTATAACATGAATGGATTAATGTATGTTACCTATTGGAGATTGTATCATAAATACCTTATTTTTCTAGTAATTAAATCTTATTGAAAATTTATGTTTGAAACCAATAAAGAGGTATAAAATGTTAAATGTTAAATTTATTATCTTATAAATAATAGATGGTATTCACAACCCACTTATCCATAACATTTATCTTATACGCCTATTTATATAAAAAATTTTATAAATTCCATTTTTACAGGATACAAGTAAATTTGGAATTTTATGATACAATGGATATATGTATTTTATATAAAATAAATGGATGACCCATTTATGCAGTGAGTTATGCATAATGGGAATGTTTAGAGTTGAAAATTCTTTATGACTATTAATATAAAAATATCTAATTAAATAAACTTTATATAATCAAGTAATGAAAAAAATAAAAAATAAAACCCTTACCTTTTGGCGTTCAGGCCAGGAAGAGAAACTGGAAAATGTTTTTATAAGACATATATTGATATAATTTTTTAATATAACCTTTCCCACTCAATTTCTGTGTATGTCACTGATCTTACAAACAGTAAAACATATTTTTCCTATATTATAATTGTCAACATAATATTGTATCCTAATTATTCTTTGTCATTTATGTATTGATATATTTTATTAATATTATTTATTATTGTTTAATTGTAGCGGTTCTAGTTAGTCAAAAATATAAATTTTTTAGACCTTTATCTGTCTATATTGTGAGTTTTAGGCCATACAAATTTCAATTTTATAAAAACCTCAACACAAGTGACATTATTTTCTAAATTTTCTAAAACTTGATCCAGACGTTTTATAAAATATTAATTCCTAACTTAAAAGTTCAAATGTCCAAATTATAATCATTTTTACTTCTGTATAATATCTAAGATTGAAATTCATACTTCAAAAAACGCCACGGCCACGATTAAGTTCTAAAAGATATGTCAAGCTAACTTAAGGATTTAGTAGATTTAAAATTGGATTTGACAAAGACTTACAATTTTATAGCATGAAAAACATTTCTGGTTTAAAAAGTGATTTGGTTATATTAATATTTAATTAATAATATTATTGGTATGCGGCCGTAGTTATTGTATTATTTTAACATTTCCACGTGTATGCGAGCAATGTTTCGGGTCGTGGATATGTAATTTATTTTACAAACAATACAGAGTCCTATAACAAGAGCATGAAGATTTGCATACACAATCCTCCTTAGAAAATAACAAACTAGAATTATATTATATAAAATCATAATTCAGTTGTTTGAAAAATTTCATTAGTCTATAAATCTTTAATCTCTAGATAAATATTTATACTTGTTCTAGGTACCTACCTAATACCTGTAACTTATCCGTGTGACCGTGTTATAACTTATAAGCATTCTCAATAATTGAGATATATTGAGGTAAATTATTTACTTAACTATTTCAGTTTTAATTAAATTATTGAAACAAAATCAAAGCTTACGAAACGTCAAGTTTATAATTTCCTTGATGTATATAAAATACCTTGTAAAAAATATTTTTTTGTAATCAGTGTACATTTATTAAAATGTCACTTGGTATTACAATTCAATTTATTTACTTGTAATTTAAAATGTTTATTATATATTTATATCTACTTATAAATTATAATGATAATTAATACAAAATTTTGTTTTATTGAGTCAAGGACGATTGTTTTTAATGAAATGTAAACATCTACCTACTTAATAAAATAATATTAATGATAATAATGTTAATAAGATTATTGGTATTGGTACTCACAAATATAAACATTTTTTTACATATTATACAAATTATTCTTTTACTAGAATGAATTATGAAATAATTTATATCCTTAAATCTTAATAAGTAAATTGTTTGATTGAAAGTCATTTTAACTGAACACCTACATATTATCTAAATTGTGAGTGTACTTATTTTATTCTACTTGACGATTTAAATAAACAAATTAGCCGGATGTTAAATTAGATACCTGTATAGTACCTAATGAAGTCGTTTTTAACATTATTATAAGTATAAGAATTTGAAACACTTTGATATTAAATTTTATATCTAAGTAGAGAATATGCAAAGTACCTATATAAAAATCAGATTCAAATGTCAGGTATATAAAATAAAATTAATCCATATTCATAAGTAGTAAATAGTAATTCACGGAATATGTTATCTTAAGTACCTATATTACAATTTATAAGTTTGAACTAGTGTTCAACTATTCTTAGAAATGTAGCATATTTTATATTTTACATATTATATATATATATAATGAAAATATTGTCCTTTAAACTAGGTATTAGATACTTAGATGTAACCGAATGAAAGAATATTGTAAATAAATATAATATTATGTCAACATATTAGTATCATATGATAAAATATAAATATTAACACAATATAAATTATTTATAATATAATTATTAATGTAAGTATTAAACTACTAAGTACCTACCTTGGTACTGGAAACTGGCCATTACTACTTTACTAGAACATAGCCAATGTAAGTACCTATATGTGAAAAAGTGGAGATTAAAATGTATCATTATAATATACCTAACCACTGAAACGCAAGGTAGAAAATATATTTTAACCATTGTCTAAATTTAAGAACGTTTATTTATTTATTAGGAACTGCAATATTCATAAGTTGTGTATGTAGAACATTTATAGTTATTTTATACGTTTACTGCAACACATATACATATTGGTCTAGTATTACATCTAGTTTAACGACTAAGCAGACTTTGAAATTTGTTTTTACTAAACGAATCCAATTTTTATACTTTCAATGATAATGTAATCAGAATTGACGAACTTTTATAGTCCTGGGGGATTTAGTTTCAAAGTCAATGCAATTTAAATATAAATTAGATTTTTTCTTAAATTTTATTGATAGGAATATAAATGGAGATTATTGATAGGAATAATAACTTTTAAAAATAGTGTACCTAGTCAAAGATTATTAAAATGCAATTTATTGAGTTCTTTAAATCCAAAACTTAAATTCTAAAAGTCGAAGTTTGAATAATAAGAAAATTCTGTATTTAAAATGATAAAATATATTAAATGCATTATAGTTTGGTACCTAAATTAAATAACTATAAATTCATGTAAAATACAATCTAACTCTTGATCGATGATTATTTAAACATATGATTTTTCTAATTAAAGTGTGATTATTCATATTTTAATAGTTATTCAGTTTCTACGCATAAATTATGTACTACCTATATAATAAACGAATTTATCTTTATTTCATAGTCATTTTGTTATAAATGCGTTCTTTTTTTCGGTTAATTATTGTCTATTAAGTTAATATTTTAACAGGTGTATATTCACGCACTCATTAATTAGGTGCCAACAATAATAATAGAAAAACAAATTACAGTAAATTATATATTATGATATTTATTGTTTAATATATGCGCTGTACCTTTAAATTTTAACACCTACATAATTTTATTGTAAAACTGAGATTAGTGAGATTTAAAAACAAAATATAATTACCTACGTAGGAAGAACTTACATTTTGTCAATAAATTAAACTGAAATTTACTAGGTCCCTATTTTCGGTGCAGCACGTTTGGGCATTTTTACCTGTTTAGTATTCAAAATCCACACAACGTTTGGGCACTCTATATCCCTAAAATGATACCACGTTTGGGCACTGAAATGTAAAATGTATATACCTTTGTTTAAAAAGTATATAAAATATGTACATCCACGCATCTAATATATAAATATATAAATGTGAAAATGAAAACCTATGAGTGATATGTTCTCGGAAACTACTAAACCGATCATTATGATTTTTTTTTTAAATTGAAAAGCTCATTGCGGAGAAGGTTTATGGCATTTGATCGATTCTCTAACTTTAAAAACAAAGGAGTTATCAATTATCATAAATAATGACGTTAATAATAATAAATAATAATAATAATAATAATAATAGGTTCGCTGATTTTAATAATTTTTGTTTGTAAATTGTTGCTATTGGTTATAGGATAAATAATTAGTATAAATTAGTATTTATTTACTATTGGTTGCTATTGGTTATTTGGGCAGGTCAAGTGCAAGCATGCTTTAAATCGAATATTTAACACATATTATAGCCGCTCATCGGCGTTGTCCGCGATCCGACATAGTCAGATTGCCTACCAGGGTGGGTGAGTTGTACTTACTGCAGCGAGTTACACAAAAAAGGAGTTGAATAATCACAATTTTTCATAATTAGTAGAAATAAGTATTTATTATTTTATTTGTCTCCAAATGTTCATTGGGCAAATCAAGTACAAGCATGCATCAAATTGAATTTTTACGCATGTAGCCGCTCATCGGCGTTGTCCGCGATCCGACGTAGTCGGGTTGCACTTACTGCAGTGAGTTACACACAAAATTAGTTGAATATTCACAATTTTTTTAAGAGTAGTCATATTTTACGGGCAGCGAAGTGCACGGGATCAGCTAGTAATATATATATACAAATAAAATAAAATAAATAATAATATAATATAGGTAACAAGTTTTATAAAGTGTAAGTTACTATTTATTTTGTAAAATAATCAAAATAATATAAGTACAATTAATAAAATAAATAATAATACAAAGTGTTATAAAATACGTAAGTTATTTATACTCGTGTTAAATAAAAATAGTAATATTATATTAATCAAAATAATGAAAGTCAAGTTTTATAAAATAAAATAAATAATAATATATTATGTAATTATAATATTTATATTTTATTTCCTTGATAACGAATTCCCATAATTTTTAAGTATTCAATTAGTGTTCATCAGTACATTACCTACATATAATGTATTTTATAACATTTTGTAGCTACATTATTATTTATTTTATTTGTACTTATATTATTTTGATATATATGTATGCATGTATGTACATATTTTAAATACTTTTTGAACAAAGGTATATACATTTTACATTTTAGTGCCCAAACGTGGTATCTTTTTAGGGATATAGAGTGCCCAAACGTGTTGTGATTTTGTGCCCAAACGTGTTGTAGCCCCTATTTTAGAGGGGGGGGAAGTAAAAATTGAACAGCAGAGTGGTACCCATTTTTTTATTGTACTTTATGTACATTTTAATAACTTTCTTGAAATTAACTATTAAAATGAATTAGATTGATGGATAAAAGACAATATTACAGTAAAATACATATTAATATGTAAAATAATCACGCAAATTCTAATTTTTGTAAGTATAAGATTACACAGATTACATAATTCCCTTTTGGCTTGTACCTAGTATAATGTTGTCAAATCAACAGTTGTAGGTTAGCCATTTAAGTATGCAAAAACATAAATTGAACATAAAAAATGGTTCATGAATACTCCAAACTCAATAGATAAGAATATAAAAACAAAAGTTAGTATTTCAAGAATTACATTTTAAAAAAGGAATACAAAAATTATTAAAAATAATGAATATATTATGTTTAAAATAATAAATTGTTCGAAATATTTAACTAAATATATACAATATAACACAACTTTAATTATAATCAACTTATTTTAATTGAATTAAAAATGTTTAACTTTAATTTAAAGATTATTTCTCCATCCCAACCCACTTATCGCAAATCAACACACGGTATCAATCCCGGACAATCCCCCCCGTCGGCTTAAACGTCGTTGGTGTCGAGACCTTTTAAACTGAAAATGAGCTAGTTTAGCAGTCACGTCTACGGGTCCTATATCACTGGATAGCTTCCCTACTCACCGTCTCTTGTCCGTCATATTTTGTGATCATATTTGCTTATTGTACCTATTTTTTTTTTATATACAGACTGTAAATTTTTACTATATATTTTAATAAAAAAAAAAATTAAAGATTATATCAAACAATTTTTGGTGGTCAACGAGAACCTCCTCCTTGTGGTGCAATTAACATATCTACGTAATTTCGACAAATTTCGTCGAAGTTTGAACTTATATATTTTTAATAATATATAGGACATAGGTACGCTCAAACCCGGATTAAGGGTGGCAGGGGGCACGGCCGCGTGACCGGGCCCATAACAGATATCGAACAATAGTAGGCCCCTGGTGGGTAATACGTTTCCATTAATATATCCCGTAAAATTATCTTATGGCTTAGGTACGCTTGTAAAAAAAAGTTACTAAATATATTTTTAAATATGGTAAGAACATGTTGCAATTATTATGAGGAACATTGGAACATTGTATTCAATTGTGTTCTTCATTATATTTTCTTGGAAAGTTGAAAACAAAAATTGTATCATACATAAATCGATTTCATTAATTTTTAAATGTTTGTAATAGTCCGAATATTGTTTTTACTGCAGAAAGAAAAATAGCCCGAAAAATTGGAAATTTTGGGAAAAGGCGAAAATCTGAAAGTTCTTATTTGACTGACTGGTCATAGTAGGTAGTAGAATATAAATTATGATAGCTGGAGACTTGAAATGTGTATGGTGCCTTGTAGGGGTGCACTAAAAAAAGACAGTATAACACAAGGATTTAGAGATTTAAGATGGGAGTCTATTTTTTTTTTATACATATTTATAAATGGTTGCCATTGGTTACTCGGGTAGTTGAGATACAATAAGCGCATGAAATTGTCATACTTATGACCTATCGAGTAAATAAATTATGTCTTAAAACAAATATGAGAGTTGAATGTATGTAATGTTTGTAGCTTACATACTCAAAAACTATACACATCTTGACCAATTTTGTGAACATTTAAAATTGTTCTTAGAAAAATCAGAAAAGTTTAAAGAGTGGTTTGAATAGTAGGTACATTTGGTTTTGACCAAATGCTACCTATATCCAATCTACCATCACAAGGGAATTGTCCATCTCGGTCTAATTAGTTCAAAAAGCCTGCAGGTATACACCGACGAAGATTTATCATTGAACTGAGACACACTAAAACCAAGATACGCCTACATATACGTAACGTTTATAGTTTATATTTTTTCATTTTTTTCATAGATGAAGTCGGGTTATGGAACTAAAAATGTATGTTGGTTGATCTGAAGTAAATATAGACTCAATAACTAAATTCTGAAACGTCTGAAACGTTTTCATTAAAAGTTATATATATCGATATAGATTTCTTGAGACTTGAAGGGCGTTCACAAATTATTTGTTCAACTATAGGTAGCTAGAGAGTAGCTCACACATGCATTTTTTTCCGCTCAAGAAAAATAATATTATTATTTTTTTTTATTTAATAAGTAATCCATTGGTTACATATTATTATATTTCTATTATAATTCGTAAAAATGGGTAGGTTATATGTATATCTTTGGCATAGGCAACTCCGAGCGGGACATTTAATATATTATATTATAATACCTTCAAGAATAGTTATGATAATATGGTATGTATTAATTGTGTAATTACACTTGTTTAACACTGAAGACAGATTTCTAACAATAATTAGATACGGTAAAATACATTATGTTGGAATGTTATCAGCAGATGAAGCGTTGTCAAGTTTACATTTAAATGCACATTTATAGGTTTATTATATTAGTTATAATTTATAATATACATACTGTACCTACTTTTTTTTATATAAACATGAAATTGTTTTATTATAATTTAATGTTAATTACTACGTGTTTTATTAAAAGTCTTAAGCAAGATAATGAAATAATATGTTATAAATCTTTTTAATATAAATATTTATAGACAAATAAAGTAATAAACAATATATTAGTATATTGAAATAAAACTGTAAATAATTTTATAATCATGATTAAAACTGAAGTTGAATTGGGTAGTTAATTAAAATTATTATCTAAAATACTGGGTAGGTACATTACGTAAGAACATTATTTAATTTTTGTTAATTATAATATTTTTATTTGCGTCAAAATAAAAAAATATAACATGTATTTTGTGTAACATATAAAAATTTATTTTGGTAATTTGCGCCACGACATGGAATATGTAATCGGTTCCACACTTTTAACTTCAATAATTATTGTAATTTACCAGCTAACAAATGTACTGATAACACATGGGCTATACGATAATACTGACGCATGTCCGATATAATATCGTTAAGGTATACTATACTAATAAGTAGATACGAGATCTATTACGTCCATAGGCGCACATAGGGTGTGAATTTAGAGGGTACTGGAATAATTTATGGTACACAGAATCGTGGGGGGCTTTGCCCCCCCCCACCCCCCTAATACAATACTAACTGCATTGTGATAATTATAAATTTGTATTTAAAATAAAAACAAATATTTAAAAGTAATTATATTATAAGTTATAAAATGATAATATGTAATCATTAATTAATAATTATTAATGTTAAACAAGATTTAATTTCCTGTTTGACAATGCAAATTTTTGCAATATAATTTCCCCATCTATTTTATTGGTAAGATCTCTCTCAATGCTAAGCGTAGATAGCTTAGTAAATCTTTCTTGGCCCATACTGGTGCGTAACCAGTTTTTCAATCTACGCATAGCCGAGAAGGAGCGTTCACACGTTGAAGAAGAAATTGGAATTGTCATTCCCACTTGAACTAGTTTACAGACATTTGGAAACGAACTTTTATGACATTGATTTTTCAAGTCTTCAAATTCAAAGTTGGCTGGTAGACGGTATTCTTTAAGACCAGCATTTCTGCTGATAAACTAGTTGTTGATATTTTCAAAATATCCTGATATACATAAACAGATTTATATACTAATAATATTTCAAAAGATATGACCATGTAATAAATATTTTAAATAGTTAGTTATTTTTTCATCAAATATACCTTATAAGTGTTTATAAAACACAAACTTTTATATTCATCCAAGTTAAAAAAGTTGTCCACAGATTCGGCCAGCTCTAAACTAGTCTAAACTTTCTTCCGAAAAACGTTTTTCTAAATTTATAATTATTGCATCAATTATTCTTAAATAACCAAACTGTTGTACGCCAATATTCAATAGTGTTTGAAGTGTTATCTTCAGACTCTGCTCCTGTTCGATGACTCAGGGCATAATCTTGAAGTTTGGCTGGTTCACGACGTTTGCGAGTTTGTTTTTCTTTTGACACTATAGTCAGATACATACATAAATATTTTTTAACAATGCCTAGGTCATTATAAAGACTTAGGTACTGACATTTTAAATGTATGTTTTATTTTATTTTATTTTATAAACATACAGTATTATTAAATAAAGCCATAATATATAATCCAAATAAATAATAAAGAACTAACCTTCGTTTGTCGGTAGCATTGTCAATAGTAGGTATATTATTTTTATTTACAAAGTTTTGAACCTTTTGCCAAAATGTATTAAACAGTAGATTATAATACGAATTATAAAGTAAGATTAGATAAATGATAATATAATTTCCTATAATATTATGATTGCTGTTTATTGTTTAATGTTTAGACGAAAAATACGTGCAATCATACAATACTGTGAATTCGTGAACTATAATAATATTGTCTATTTAAATAGATATTTATAATTATAATGGAAAAAAAAATGTCCAACTCAATAAACCATAATAATTTACAAATTATTGGTGGATTACTGAAATCAATTTTACAGGAAACCGGGGGTGCTAATTTTAAACCTGGGGGTGCTTAGCACCCTCAAGCACCCCCCTATGTGCACCTATGATTACGTCTCATCTAAGTCTAATCTTAAAATAAAAATATCGAACAATATTGAACAGCAGTATCGTGATAGTTACGGTTAGTCCGATATTAATCGCTTGTGCGTTCACATTTCAAATTTATAAACTATTTAAAAGTTTAAGTTATGGATACAAGTATTGGTGAAATTATTAAAAGTACCAGATACAAAGATTTGTTATTATTTGCAAATTGTACTTATCGATAAGTTCATAAATCTAAAATTGTTCAATACGATGGCGTTTTTTTTATTCGTATTTATTTATTTATTTATTTCGTATGGCTGGTATACAAATCAACACAACTAAGGCCACGATATAAATCAAATATAAATCATAACGTTAGTATAAAATAAAATAACTAAAAAAAAAATAAAAATGTAAATAATTAAATAAATAATAAAAGTAAGAGTATAATTATGGTCATTCGTATTTATATTCATATTCAATAATAAAAATACAAATACAAACATTGATTTTATTTTTAGTTTAAACAATAAATTAGTTCAATAAATAAAACTTTTATGAATAAAAACAATCAATGTTTGTATTTTTAATATTATGTAGGTATTTATAATAATATGTTATACCCGTAAAAATAACATAAAATAAAATTGCTATAACTCGGTCATTTTTTAACTTAGAAAAGAAATTCAACCACTATAATTCATTTAAAAAATACAAAAAAAATAATTTGTGGTAAAAATGAATCATGCCATTTAAAAAAAAAGTTATTGTGCGCATGCCCAAAATTAACCGTCACAAAAATAGTCTAATTATTTGAAAATAATTAATATAATAATGTTTATTAGTTAACCAAAAAACCAGAATTGAAATATAATATGAAGTCTGCACATAGTTATTGAGTGTTTCCACTTATCGTGATCACACTGTATATACCATGATATAGGTATGATCACAGATTATATGATACGCATACGGCATACCCCCCTCTTCTACCAACTAATATTATTGCAAACGGAAACATGGCGCTGGACTTTCGCCATTTCTCATTGGTTGTATAGATTATTGTGATAAGTGATAACTGATTCACAATTCACTGATATATTTAATTTTCGTAAAATCGTAACCGACGTTTACTTTAGTACTTACTTTACTACTTACATTTTACTTACTTTCAAATATTAAAATTCGTTGTGGAATCTATAGCTATAATATAAATTAATAATCAAAGATTTAAGTGCTAATACTTACGAATAATTACTTATGTAGTTGTGTACCTATATTTAATAACAGAACAATATTTAATTATATAGAAAAGAAAACAAAGAAGTTGATGTCAAATAGATTTTTTTTACAATTTACTTCCAAAGGGGTTATTTTATTTAATGATGATACATTTGATTTGCTGGAAATTAAAATGATTGATGTATCATCTAAATTTGACATAACAATATTAAGGAATACACACCTTAAGTTATCATCTAATAATGGAGTTACTTTAAAAGTTCCACTTGGAGTACTAATTAACAGTGGTGTAAATTGGGTTCAATTTCTGGTGGTGCAGAGGCATATTCTCAACCTATAATTTCCAACATTCCAATAATCTATATTTAATGGACAATGTCTAAAAAATCTATGGAAATTAGAATTTTGTTCCTGTTTATATATTATATATTTCAATGATTTTCTGGTGGTGCAAAAACATGCCTTTGAACCACCACATTTAAGATGTGGTGGTGCAAGTGCTGCATTTGCACCACCCAGTTTACGCCACTGCTAATTAATGTATCTGGGCATTTAGTCGGTGAAGAATATTCATATCCGTTTATACTATACATAAATTTAAATTAAAAATATCTACCAATAATTTGATAAATAATAGTATACCAAATACCTTAAAGGAATAGCATCATGTTTTAATCTCCTTGCACATTTAGGAGAGGCAATACCATCAAATATAGGGAGTTTTTCCACTATATGTTGCGGTCCAAAATGCAATGAACACACAACAGCTAAAGAATGTTTTAAATTAAATGTTTTTTTTACAGATAAAAGTTTTGTTGATTTTACAATATCACATGTTAATCTTATAAATTGTATATAATTTAGTACCAAGTAAACTGTAAGTCGCTTATAAGGAATAAATACGCCACAAAGTATTAAATGCACGTTCTTAAGTAATTATAGTATATTTGTATAATCAACACTACATTTTAGTATTTTATACTTACCTGATCCCCTATTATACAAACCTTTTTCAAAATCTACATTTTTTATAGATGTACATGTACCCTGTGATATTTGACTTATCCACTTATTTCTCAAGTCTATATTTTTAGGGAACCTATGTAAGTGTACATTTTTGTCCTTAACTATATTTTTTTTTTTGCTGCCGCTCATGCAGCCTTCGAAAATACAAACCGGCATTATAAATAATGATTTAGACTGGTAAATATTTAACAGCAGAAGTACTTATTTTATATTTATTAAATCAAAATATCAAAAATTTAATATTTTTAATATGATAATAGTTTTATCTTGATTAACGTCCAAACCCCAGAATCCCGCCAAAAAAAGCTTGATACTATGATAATATTTAAACCAATGAAAATTGGCGAAAGACCAGCGCCATATTTGCGCAACAAAAAACATAAATACGACTGTTGAAATCACGGTCTTAGAAGATAAGGTCGGACAACTTCCCACCCTCCCGCCTATTACGATATTTCCTCTTAATGAGGCAAAAACGTTTCCCAAGTTGCCGCAATAGCGCTGCCGGGTAGACGTATTTTGAGGTTAGGAAATTAAGAAATCGGTGTTTACCGAACGGCCCGCCAAAAATTCATTCAAAAATCTAACTATTGAGATAAGTTATTACTTTATTATATATATATTATATATTATTGTATTGTTTTATTTGTGTTATATCGATTTATAATAATCGATAATTTTAACATAAACCGACAGAGTCGCTTCTTATTTTTTATTCTTTTTCTTTGATTTCACCGACAAGCCACCATAACAACAAGTCTATAAAACCCGGTCCAGCAATTCGTAAAATTAATTTGCAACTACGAATATGACCAAGGACGAGTTGGCACAAACAACATCTAGTCGGCGTCTTTGATCCACCTCCTAGTCTTTATCGTGTACCCATAAGCGAAGGGAGATTCTGTATAAATACAGAACTCTGTTCTTAGCACATTTAGAATTAGTCTACCATCCCATACTTGTAAGACTTAGTTTGGTCGTTGAGCCTGGTCCTCAACATCGCCGCCACTCTAAGTCTATTCCCAGTAATTTTTAAACAAGTGTAACTTTTATTTTTAGTAACTAATTTCTCGGGCAGAGACTTTTCGTCCTGTCCTCAAATTTATAAATACATTTATTTATGTTTGACCAGTTAATCTTATTTTAATAAATATTACAAATTAACATTGTGTCTTTGTCTCATTTGGCCACGACCTAAATCCTTTTGATCAACCTGGCCCAACTTCCGACGTTGAGCACTTTAAAATAAAACGATAGTGAGAGATCACTACAATACAAACAAAAATTATAGTAATACTTATTTCTTTATATAAAATTCTGAACAAATGTGTGCTGCATTAGTTAACATGAAAACCAAGGGACGATTGATACACCCAAACATATTATTCTTTTTCGATTTCATCAAAAAAATTGAAAATAGTTTTATTAAGCATTCTTCATCCACGCACGTATACGAACTCATAATCACAGATTTGATGTCTGAAAATTCAATTAATTTCCCATGTTCAAGTCATGGGGGGGATGTAATTTCATTTACTGTAATGTATTACATTAGAATGAGAATGAGGCAATTTTCACAACAAGAAAATAAGAAAAAAAAGAAAGATAATAGAAATAAAAAAAAAATTGCCAAATTCTCAAAAACTTAAAATATACCTATATAAAAATAAATATTTTTCAAATACAAAACTTGTTACACGCTCTTTGAATGAATATTTTGATAATTCACTTAGGAAAAAAATTTAATAACTAT
>JANEHU010000084.1:0-168065 GCA_027563435.1 Nasonovia ribisnigri
TCCTTTGAAACATAATATATTTACGCAACAGCATCGGCCGACCGACCGTCCTATCTCGTTGAAGCGCATCGGTCCGTTACCAATTTATAGTATCTAGAGCACCTCTTCCTCCTTTTCTACCTCCTTCTCTTAAATAATCACAGCTCAACATAGGTAGATATATTATGATGCAACGTGGGTAATTATTAATTTCCCTTACCTAAAATATTCGGTAAGAAAACAATAACTTGGTCGTATGTATTGTTTGATCAGCTTCTTTTCTATTAAGGCATTAAAAATAATTTGTTTTTAAAATGTTGCAACAATTATTATCAAAGAATTTATTGGTAAAAAATTGTGTTATTTACATCATTAAATATGAATTTTTTTTGAGTAAATACCTGATACTACATAATAATATACAATCACTTTGAATATGGGCTAGTTACCTATACTCGTTCGTGCAATTTAAGAATCTCGTTACTGTGTAAAGTTTTCAAATCTTCGTTTTCAATGAAAAACGTACCTATATAATTCGCGGTGGAAACGGTGGCGGAATGAAATATAATATATGTATTTAAAAGATTTACCCCGGATAATGTCGAAAAAGAGCAGCTTTTACTTATTGGAACATATTGTATTATACGCCGAGATTGATTCGATCCAAACGTTACACTGTTAGATATATGTTGTATTATATAATACCTGTAGGTACTAAACGCGGAGGAGGGTAGATATTGATGAAAAAAAAATACGAGTATTTTACTGGCCGACGCGTGTGGGTTATCGAACTCGTGGCGGGCGTATAACCCAGATTCGACGGGATTCGATGAAACAAATGTGCCAAAAAAAAAAAAAAAAAGAGTGAAAGAAGAGAGAACCCGAAACAGAGGGAAAGAGAAAAAAAGAATACGCCTTGGCGATGGTGTACGGCCAGGGGGGGGGGGCGAACTGTGTTCAAGACGAAAAGCAATCAAAAGATCTCGTGGATCTAACCGGGCGGGACGACTAAGCCCCGAGAGCTTAACCGTTTCCGGCGCGCACGAATAAAAGATTTTCCGCTGTCTCTCTCTTTCTCTCTCTGTGTGTGTCAATCCGCTTACACGCCGAATAGAACTGCCTCTATATATAATATATATAAATATATATATAATATATGTATATACATTTATTCGTATAACCGTGTACCTACATACGCACGTGTGTGTGTATTCGTGATTTTGCACATGTGGACCAAGAGAAAACTGTTGTACCCGTCTTTTAATATCAAAAACGTATTTTACAGTGACTCTGATTCGGCAGCGCAGTCCCTCGACGATACAAATCCGGATTTAATGTTATCGGACATTTTGTAAAAATCTAAGGGCATGCGAATTTTTTTTAAATATTTCGTTACACTAACGTAATGTGATGTGCACGTAAGTATGTGAGGTGTGTGTAGCGAAAGGTAAAAAAAATTACACCGTTTGTGTAATAGACTTGTATTACTACTGATAGATACTACATAAATATGTTTTGATTCTTACAGGACGGTTCGTTTACAAACTATAGGTGTTTTCGTCTCAGCAGTTTGTAAATTAACTTAAGAAAAGGTAGAAATAGTACTGTTGCTATATACTAAGACTTTTGGATAAATATTGAAAGCTTACACATTTATATACACGTAGAAATGGAAAAAATATTTTCATTTTTTGAATCATTTTTAAAAATATTTTTGATTTTATAGCTTGTTCATTTAGATATTTATCCTGCATAACTTAGAAAAGAAGATAATAAATTCATACATACATTATAAACAGTAATCTATCATCGGGAAATATATAAATTAATTTCCAACTTGATATCCTAAAACCACAAATCATATAGGGCTATCCTGTAGGTATTTATATTACTATTATGTATCGTATCGTGATTTTATTTCTATAAAGCAAATAAATCGATAACTATCGTGGAGAGAAATAGACAATTGTGTGTAATGAGCTGGTTTGTGCAAACAACAAATCTGAATTTTTCTTTCTCAGTAATTCCAATATTTTTTTTGGAAAATTACGAACAACAGAATAAGTTGGCGTTGCAAAATTCTACTATAGGTACCTACATATTGTACTTCTTGATGTAGTTTATTATATTGTTCAAATGTTGTTATAATAAATACATTTCAGAAAAATTATGTAATCACACAGTACAGTTAATACAGATGTCGGATATACACAACATGTACTTGTGGCTTGTTGAATAAATAATATATACTTAAGTAATACAAATATAATACATCAAAAGCAGTATGCAAACGTGTAAGTATAATAGGACGTATATATAGTATATACGAAATAAATGAGAAAAATTCCCAAGCACTTATTCATATTTCGTTTACGTCATCTTAAAGATTTTTTTTCAACTTTAATAATATTGGTAGATTTATTACAAAATTATTGGTTTTTCATTTATTATTTTGTTTTCATGCACATTCCAACCGTTCATCATCATTTTTTTCATTTTATCGTAATAATATCAGGCAGTTTTAATATTACTAACAAACATACCAATTTTGTAAAAGAACTTAGATGCAATTTATTAATATAAGATTATGCCTAAGTTATAATAATAATAGTTTATGTAATAATATAATACTGTATACCTAACTATCATTACTATCGAATATCAGATGTATACATATTATATTATACACTAGCTTTTTTCAACCGTCGTGCGCGTGTTTTTTTTATTTGAATCCTGCGGCGGCAATGCGTACAGTTTGTTTATTGTCAAATCTACGTAATATGGAAATATATTGAAACCGTATATAAATATCAATTTAAACAATAAAACGTCATAAAATTCAATTTAGAGAGAGCCGCGTGTACAAATATGTGGCGCTAGCGAGTGTGCATCTGCTCACGAGCGTGCATCGAATTATTACTCCCTTGGGACGTTTTCAATTTCAAATACACACTCTCAAGCATAATATAATATACCTATAAATAATATATATTATATTGAATACGTATAGTATATAAATATCGCGTGTGAAGACGTATGGTACGCATAAATGATGTCGGAAAAAGTGTCATAGTGTAATATTATATTATTATTATGCCGTAGGAACCATCATATTAATATAGCAATATTATTGCGGAGACCTATCGGCTATAATAGGCTATAAGTTATAACCAACACATAATGTGAGTATGTGACATACGTCATTGGCACTTGCCAGTGTCATAGACTACTAGAAACTTGTGATATTATATTATTCTGTAGTTAAACCACTCTATTCACTTTTACGATTCGGACATTGTTTTTTTTAAGTAGATTACGTCTTATATTGTATTATATTTTAAATCATAAACACAGAACACGCTTGATCCATTTGCCATTCATATTTATTTATAAATAAACACAGTTTTTTAATAGGTAGTTATTAATCTAAAAAATATTTATAAAAATAAGCATGTTTATAATATGGAATTAAGCAATAATGACTAATAGGCGATAGCTAATAATCGATGTATTAGTATTTACAGTCTCAACATATTATGATAGATACGTACCTACTTATTATGGAAATCATTTTTATGGTTTGTAACATCATATTTTGTAATCACTTAATATGTTTAAGGATTAAAAAAAATGATAAATAAATATGATAAAATATGTCATATTTATAAATTTATTTTTAGCTCATGCATAAAAATACATATGCATACATTTTGGAATAAATTATATAAATTTTCTATTGACAGTCTCTAAAGCAAAAATTGCTTAATTTTTTCATATATTACAATTTATTCTTATCGTTTCTTAAAGTTTTCAATTCTAGGTATAAAAAACAGATTTTATTTCATATACTACCAATACAGCCAATATATATTTATCACTATATATCATCAGGTACATTTATCAAACACGGGGAAAAACTAACATCATTAAAATATAAGATTTTTTAGTAAGAAATTTAGAATAATATTTTTTCATAAAAACAATTCTTATTCAAAATGTATCCAATAAGTAGATTTTCTCAGAATAATGGTAAACCGCATAATATTATAAGTATTCGAACCTAACATGAGCTCTAGATCAAGACTCTGCTCCAAGACTATAATATTATTATGTTATGTATTCAATAATGGACAATGGGTATATTCTATACATGCAATCTGGAGTCTGTGGACTTGGGTTCTAGTTCTAAAAAAAACATCAACTTCTTTCTTCATTTTTTTTCTCTCTCTCTCTTTCTCTGTAAAAGACATAATCATATTATGTGTTGGGCATGTGTCATCACCACGCTTCGTACGATTGTATTATCATTGTTGAGTGCTCGTTGGTCAGTTGAGTTATGTGCCATTAATATGGCGGTGGTGGACAGTCGTGGCAGGTAAACAATAAATTTCCGGGAGCAAGTGATTTGTCGCGTCAGTATAAATTTATTCGATTTAAAGCCGATGTGTGTGAGTGTGTATTCAGAACGATTTCGTTAACGCAAGGTACTCGTTTTCACAGTACATTTTTGGGTTATCGCTCATAACACAATTATATACAAGGTACATTTTATTACAGTCAATCCCTTTTTAGGTTTCATTTTCTGAAATATTTTTTATCTTTATTTTTTTTAATGTTGTTATGGATATGTAGAAACATTTACCAATATTATTAGCAATGGTTGCGTGTAATCATAAATTTAGAATAAAATGCAGCACCAACGGAGGTCACCCGTAGGTTCAATACTATTGTAATATATTGCTTAGAGTTCAAATTGAGTGTATTGCATATCATTTTCTCATTGTGTATTGATATTAAATACAATTGAATAAGCGTGATGTTTG
Organism: Nasonovia ribisnigri; assembly: GCA_027563435.1. NCBI lineage: Eukaryota > Metazoa > Arthropoda > Insecta > Hemiptera > Aphididae > Nasonovia > Nasonovia ribisnigri. Next base: position 4,803 of record JANEHU010000084.1, read on the forward strand.
AGTATTATAATAATAAGACACACATGGTTCAATAGGTAACCATGTAAACCATATAAACGATAAGTAGCCACTATACGTTGACATTTTTCAAGTTTAATATAATATTTGATGAACTACAGTAGGTATACAATATGTTGTATACAACAATAAGGAATCTTGATGTTCAAGAAACACGTATGGGAACCTAACACCGACTATAAGTATGTACTTTAATACAATATATTAACTTATAAAACTAAAATGATTATGGACTAACGGATTAGAACTTTTTTTTAATTAATAAAAAAAAATAAAAAACATAGATTTTTTTGGCAACCATTTTTCGAATATTCATTGTTTTTAAATTCTATCCATACTACCTAGATAAACATTTGTCAAACAGGCAGTGGCATTATATGAACGAGTGATGCCTTATGGATTATGGTGGTTGTATTTCATAATATATTATGTCCATGTCGCGTTTTTGATTTCGACGTTCGCTTAATAGTCAATATCCTCGTTGATGCGTTATGAGTTATTACTTATTGTAATATATAATATTGTTATGTCATAATCGTATTATATTTCTGCGGAAATAATAATACTATATATGAGTGTGCGCAACGTAGCTACTCATTCCAGGACGGAAATTGGAGTAGATTATCAATCCGCTTTTGTGTCGAACTTCGTTCATCAAATGTACAATTAGATTGGGCCCACATTTTGTTTACATAATATATAAATCAATATTTAATTGTTAATATGTAATTTATGTAAGATAATTACTCTGTAGTTGAATTTTTATATTCAGTAAAATATATTATAAATAAATGCTAAAACATTATGCTAGATACAATTATAGGTACATATTGCCGACAAAACGATTTTTTACAGTTTTCTTCATAGTGTAAATGTACAAACTAAATAGATATATAAATATTATAATATTTTAATTTATATAAATGACATGTAGAAATTCGTTGGGTACACATAGTGAATGACTGTTGTAAAATAATGCAACGGTGGAGTTGGAATTATTTTTTTATAGTTAAAATTATGTTGGGACTGCAACAGGGCTTACACGTTTTAAATTTAACCCTAAAATCCATTATCTGAAAATTAATGGAATTCTCCATCGCCCCACCACTTCGCAACTACATATATGGTTAAGGTGATTTAAAAACAGTGAAATTAAAAAAAAAACACGTATACCTACGTTCGATAATGACAATAATTATTTTTTTAGGTAATTTAAAACTCACGGGATATAAAAAAATAATCGTTATTTCTATCTCAGCCATACCAAAATTAACGCAGAGACCATTTTCGGTTGGATAGGTATTATTTAAACAATATTTTCTTAAAGGATATTTTTTTATGTCACGTTCGCAGTTGTTCTAAAAGGTCAATTCTGCATTATCATCTGGAGAACATTGAAATATATACAACTATATTAAAAACTAATAACATGGCTAGCGACAGTAAATTAAAAGTTCAAAATACCGATGCAGTAAATAACTTAAATAATATATTATTATATAATCATCCAGTGATGTAGCCTGTAAGGGCTATGGACTATGACGGGTAATGCTAAATTAGACCGAATTCATAAGTACATCCAGAATAGTCTCAATACATAAAAACAAAATAAATGCATAACATATTATGCTTATACGTCCATGTCCTCAGTTGGTCCAGATATTTATTAGTGATCGTATAAAATCCAACAACACCGTTTGATGTATTGAACTAACTTTTAAAAAATATCTATAGGTACTCTGTCCAGCGAAAGTAAACGCACGCCGTGACCTGACGAAAATCGTTGAGTCAGCTGGATAGAGTATTAGTTCTGAATTTTTATTTTTGTCAATAAATTGATTCTTACATTACTATTAGTTCCACGATTTTGTCCACAACGTGCAACCTACCTGCTAGCTGAAATTGTTTTTTTTTTTTTTTAATATATAAAAAACTCTGGAATCGCTAAAACTATTACATTTTATCTAAAAACATTTCATAACAATTTCCATTCATATTTTTTAATCTTGAAAACGTATCCAATTACTTTTATAATTTATCCAGATTCAATGTAGGTATATTGTATTTTTATATGGCTCAGTTTTTTATTCCGAAATCAATTAGTACATTTTTCAGTATAATTTTATTTTATATTAATTTCAATCAGCTATTTGAATACATTGAAATCACTATGTACGTAATTTGATGTTATGGAACGCGATTGATTATAAAAGTATTTTTGATAAATACTTAATGTTAATTTTATTTCATAAATCGGTAGTTTACTAATTTGGAAACAAGGGAGAACCGATACGTTTGTTTTTTACGGGCATCACGTGTAGTCGTGTTTTATAATTTATAATACTTAATAAAATGGTCATATTATGTGCCAACAATGTGTGAATATTGTAAAATAATAATGGTTACACCTCCTGACCAATTGAAAAACATGGCAGGAGCTATCTACAACTAATACATTTTATTAATTTTATTATTATTATTATTATTATGAAAACTGTACGCGTCATATAAGGACAAGGAAATATCATATTATAATTATTTATAATGACTATTGCATAGTCCTGCTCCCCCTAGAAAGTCTGGGCGTACTATTGTTTGCACATATTAAATTAATAATAATAGTACAATCGTGGGTACCTACTACCTACTGAATACGATACTGTGATGAGCAATAATTCAGCAGGCGGTGTGAGGAGTCATCGAAACCCAAACTGAGACTTTACCAAGTTGAACATCAGTTCATTTTTATATTTGAAATGTTTGTGTATACTTATAAAAATTACATTTTTCTTTTTCTTGTTATCGAGAGCCAGCGGAGGAACCGCGTTAGCTATAAAAATTACCTGCATAAGAATAAATAAATACACATATATATAAATACTTAACCTCAAATATATATTTAAATTCCACTGAACCATAATAATACCGCTGCAGTTCGTGCGAGTTTTGGTAATACATTATAGTTAGTATTCATGCAAAGCGTTCAAGCACCGCGGTTATGATTAATACTGTGTTCAATGAAAAAAAAATTGCTCTAGCATGATATATTGATATATATTATATTGTGGTTATAGCCCATTTTTTTTTAAATTAATAAAAACTTTCTACAAGTTTTGTCGAAACGGTTGATTGAAAACAATAATGATTACGTCAATAAACAAAAGTCGTTGACGTCTTATTGTCGTTGTATAAACATCGAGTTCCCTACCCAATCACTTTCAGTACCCGTTTTGACGTCTAAGGGCCATGTAGGTAAACTATATACAATAAAACTACACTAACTATCTTGACGTGGCGTAAATGTTGGAGTTTAATAAACTTCTTAATTTTAAAACATTATGTACAGAGCGTTTAAAAACAACATCGGAAACGTTTACAATTATTCTACCGAGATATATACGGGACGTTTTTCGCTAATATTTACGATAGGACATTTTGTGCGTGTACTTTGCGAAGTAAATCATTTGGGTCTGCATCGGTCACGTTTACTAGTAATTTATTATTTTCATATACGTACGCGAGGATCGGAATTGGTATAGAATTTGTTTGAAACGAGTTTTTAATTGAAAAAAAAACCGTAATTTAACTACCCTGTAACAGATACAAACGCCGCCATGGTTTTGTTGAATAGTTAATTGTACATGTATCATTATGTACACAACGTACGAATAACACTGGATTCAGTTTTGGTTGGAAACTCCACAGCCATAATTATTGCTATTATTTCCACCATTGCCGTAATTATTGAGGTCAGCGCTCTTATCTCCGTTACTAACATCTTAAATGGTTAACATAATCGCACGCTGTCATCCCATTAGAAATAAACTGTAAATAATAATAATAATAATAATATACCTACGTTCTACACCTAATAAATAATACGAAATACATTTCGTTCTAGAAATAAAATAAGTAAAAGCAATGAAGCACGCCAAGTTCCTACTTCTTATACATAATTTATGAGTCTAATATAAAATATAGTAATACACTATTTATAGTACATTTATGTTTATTGCATTCAATATTGTCAAAATTGACATTTTGTGCTTCCAAAACCGTTAACCTTGCAGGCTTATATATTTTGGCTCAATTTAATTGATTAAACGTCAATATACCCCTATTTTAGAATATAAAAAGACCTCTATAATAGTAGGAAAAATGAATTGGCCTTATTATTGTGTGCACCTAATTAATTTCGTAATTTGTGGAGTACTAAATAGAAAAATGTATAAAAATAAAAAACGTTGTTTCTACAAGATTGTTTGCAAGACATATTTGCAGACAAAATTCTTATAATGACCACTGCAATAGGCATACGAAATATTCACGACGGACACAACTGGTATAATATTATAGCCATCATGCAATCCCGAACTTTCACTATACATTTCCATACACATTTACTATTATAATATACCTACTCGTACAGTCGTACTGTGAATACAACCGATTCAAAAGGACTAACCAAGCAACTATCTACTTACTATAAGTGTTATAGTACCGTGATGTGTGCACAAATTCGTCTCTGACGGTAAACGGTCAAAGTTCAACGACACTTAACTGCAATACATATTAATTATAGTACATATACCTACGTTTATCGACGAGAGCGATGTCGACGAGTACTTGAAGGGAACGGGCGAATTCGATTTGGATGCCAAACGTTATTTGAACAGAGAACCCATGTCAAAAAAACATCAATTAACCAGTCTGGACCCACACCACAGTCGTATTCCATCTTACTGTCTTCTAAAATTGAATCTGGCCTGAAAAACTATTGCATTCGACTTCTATCGACTTCCCCCCATTCCCAACAACATCAATTCAAAAATCACTGTCACCCTTTGTTGGCGGTAAATATTTTCAGGGATATTTATGTTGTCTTAACAAGACAGAAGAGACCGCATGCCCAAAAACGAATTCTCCGTGATTTATGTGATTTATGGTCACCGTAAATTACTTGAACGAACTTACGGATAAATTAAACGTGTACAGTAAATTATACACCCCTTTGAGAAACGTCAACGCGTTTTTAGACTTATTTTTAATTGTTCAAACTCGTTTCGAAACATACAACAACGATGGACATAATGGGTAAACAAATTACGGGTTGAATAAAATTGTATTTTTGCAAATTAAATCATAACCAAAGTTTATAATATGAAGGATCATTCTACATTGAATGATAAACGAATCAGTTCTCGACATTTAAATTTTTTAAAATTCAGTTTATCGCTAGAAAGTTTTAAATACTTAAGTAATTAAGTGTTTTTGAATACAAACAATAATATCATTGATATCATATTTTTATCACACGTTTTGAGTAATAATTTTTAGACGATGAAGGTTTATTTTTATTAGATATCTTCAAGTACTAAGTACTGTATCCCTCCCTTCTTCCTACAAAAAAATAAAAAAATTTATTCGTCTAGGCTTACACCAATAATGCCCCCCAAAAAATAACAACGGTGAAAACATCGTAAGCCAATGTCCCTCGTCAAAATCTGTTATAGAACTGCAAATCGTTATACAATCCTTATATTACCTATACTGCTATATTTTTCATATCTAATATAGTGAAACGCGTTCTATTTTCGATTCTCATGGCGAATTTCCACGTTGTAATAACAATATTATATAGCTATTCGTGAGTCAATACCAACAGTGTATCGTAATAAACAAAGTGTGGCAATTCAAATCGGCTTTGAAGTTCGGCGACAAACATTACATTATAGTATCGTCGTTTTCCGCAGAAAGAAAATGACATGTCGTCGGATTTTCGTCATTTTGACGACGTTGAAAAATAAAAATAAAAATGTTTAAAGTAAAACGTTAAAGTTTTTCGACTATTCGTGGCAACGTTCAAGAGGAGAACAAGAGAGGTGACGGGGATTATAAAGAAGGACGACTCCGGGACACGATGAGGAGCGGGAGAGTTCAGGGTAGGTACACGTAGATGGGGAGAACAATGAAAAGAGCCTCTCTAGTTACTTTGCGTCGTCGGCGGCGGCGGTGGTGGTGGCGGTACGGCGCTGCTATTTAACAATGCGCTCTCGCAATCACGAGTCCTATTCACGAGATTTCGTATATACATTATACACAAGTATATACGAAAAAAAATAAAAGGAAGAGCAGAAAAAAGCTTAATAAATATCCGACCGGAAAGGAGATCTTTTTGTTCGCGTTGTAATTTTTTTTTTTTAACAAGTACCGCACCCGAGCTATGCTGCAGGCGATGACGGTAGTATATACACGTTGAAACATTTCGAGTGTTGAAAATAAGTTCCGTGCATCCGTTTTCGTCGAGGGTGGTGACGTGCGGTCACCCCGCAATATATATATATATAATATATATATATACGCACAACAAGAGGAATGGTTAATCGAGATAAGCTGCTGTGGTATACGCGCGTTAATACGATATACGAAATTACGAAATTGGTCCGGCAGAGGATGAATTAAGATGTCCGAGCGCCGATTTACCGATTTTCAGACAATGCGACAGCAGTTGTACACTATGCTAAATTTATTTCAAATCAATTATAATATTAAATTATGATAAATTATATTTACCTATTTTATATATTTTGGTTATTTTGAAAATATCTCCGTCCTCAAAAACATATGCCAATTTTACTATTTTTCGTATTATAATTACGAAGTTATTTTTAATAATAATCTATGTATTATCCATACTAATATTATAAAGAGGGAAGATTTGATTGTATGCATTGAATAGACTCCAAAACTACTGGACCGATTTCAGAAATTCTTTCATTATGCTATAATATTATCCCTGAGTAACGTAGGGTAAAAAAAAGGGTCCAACCAGGGGAGGTGCTCAAACAGGGATTTCAAGGTTTACGATGAACAATTTTTGTTTATAAATGGTTGTTATTGGTTAAAGAAGAAATAATAATTAGTAGAAATCAGTATTTTATTTGTATATTGGTTGCCATTTTTTTGTTTACTAATGGTTACCATTGGTTACTTGGGTATATAGAGTGCAAGCATGCATCAAATCATTACGTTTACATAATATACTTGATTAAAGAAACTATATAAATTAAAACAATATGTATGTTTGTAGCTTATATGTATACTCAAAATTACTCAATTGTTTTTGACAAAATTGTCATAGATGGTTTTTAGAGATATCAGAAATTTAAAAGAGTATGCTGTTTAAACCATGTTAAAAATATACCAAGTGCTTAATGTTAAATCCAATCTACAATTTGCGGCTGCCCATCTAAGTTTAATTATATTTCACCAAGCTTTAAGGTACGCTGACGCTGATTAGTAGGTAGGTACATGAACTGAGATACACTAAAACTGAGATATATGCAGACCTAGATAAACCTGTATAGCGTGTTAACTATGTAGGATTTGCAGCAAAAAAAATGGACACGGGTACAAGGGTTAATCAGCATGTACCACTACCAATAACTACTATAATATTTTACACTCATTTAAAAAAAAAAAATTTTTTTCTAGCTTTTATTACAACTATCCAAACAAAATATGAAATATTAAAAATAATTCTAAATATATAAAAAAAAATAGACAAAGAAACACAGCTTTATTTTAAAATAAAACAATGTTTAGTAATAAATTAAGCTGTAATAGTATGAAAAACTACTAAGTATAGTGGGAAAAATAATGGCATACATTTTTCCTCTTAACGTGTTTTGTATCTGTAACAGTACTAAAAATTTGATAATATTATTGTTATCTAATATACTAATAGATGAAAGTCGAAGAAAAAACATTGTTAATCATTATTTTTCAACTTCGTTTATGTGCTACTCGCTTAATACTTATTATCGCCAAGACGTTCGTTGATTATTACAATACGATACATTTTTTTCTTAGACGATGAGTTCAAAATCACAAATGAATGTAAAGCTTATTTTCCTTGAATTAATTTAAAAGCTCATAAATAAAATTTTCTTTCATAAGGAGTTGTCTTCAAATCAAAATTGTTGTCTGAAGCTTATATTATAATAGTAGTCGTGGATGTTTACTTATTATTATTATTAATAATACCTTGTGTACTAGCCACGACAATGATATCAGCATCTAGATGTAAGCCGCTCTCAAAGTCAAATTTCATGGCTGTGGTTGGGTCATAATTTTCCATTAGAACTAGTGTTAAGCTTAGGGCTCAATCATATTCTCTCATGTACTGTCCTGAGCTAGTGAAACTTGTGAGTTGTGACTTCCATAATTTGTTTACGATAATGAAAGCTCACTTAAACAGATTCAACTAAAAAAAAATCGTTTACTTCTCTTTGCACCAATGTATTCTATATTAATTATCTATAATCTATATCTTCTAATAATTTCGAACAATCTTTTTGCACCCCAATGTATAAAGGTTGAAATGTAGGTACCTTTTTTTAATAATATTATCTACAGTATAATAATAGGAAAAAAAATAATAATGAAAACTATACGACAGTATGTCGCACACAATGTGAAGAGGTACGCATAATACTATAATAAACTATCAGTTTGTTTATATAAATGTACATTGTATGGCAGTAGGTAAAAGTTATACAAGTTGCTAGAAAAATACCTTTTCTTCATTCGTTATAGACAACATATGGACAAAGATATACGTGTACCATTTTAAGTATAATAGCTTATATAGGTACATAGAAGATAATACAACAACTATAATATCATGGCACTGCTATATATGGGAGAAAAAAGTTTTCCACACGAAAAGATTAATTTAAAAAGTTATAAAATACAACCTTTTTATAGTGGAAAGGCGTCTTTTTTTTCCCCAAACAAAAACCGAAACGGGTGGGAACTGTTTAGCACAATACTTTCACCCGGCTCCGTAACGTTTATTCACCACATAATATCATAATATGAGCTATACATACGTGGGGACCTCTAAACAACTGAAAATCTGGATTTCGGCCTATAGAATAACACCACATTTACCCTACCTATCCACCTCCTGCCTGCCTGATGCGCTCTGCAGCCTGCTTTTCACCGAATATCGTCTCCACCATCCAGCCAAGGCTAGCCTCTGCTTATCCACCACCGGCTGAATCCACCATCTCCTCGACATATCATCTGGGAGGAGCTTCTGCTCCAGCCCCAGAATGATATCAGGGACATCCTAGGACCGTAGTCGCCGGCCGATGCACTGCTCCATATCATACCTACCCTCCTCCCAGTACGGACAATGAAACAGCGTATGTTCCACTGAGTCCTCCGGCTCCTCACAGTGGTTACAGTGGAGACCAGCTGCCCTTATCCTTTTCCACCGGTAAAGCAAGAAGCATCCATTTTCAGATAGTGCTTAGGCAATGTGAAATGACAAATTACCGAGCATTGTCTGATTCAGCAACCTCCGGATATCCGAAATCAACCTCCGCGTCCACGCCGCCTTCGTCGTGTGGTTCCACAGCTTCTGTTATTCGCTCAAAGTCATCCTCCTGCGCCTGCTTCTTGATCGGTATCTACCATAGACATTTTAAGATTTAATAGATTTATAATTTACAATACATACAAACTAATTTTTTTTAAGACAAGATAATAGTTACAACTATTAAATTAAACGACTCTCCACATCTAGAATTTTTTCTAACCTTTTTTTTTAATTTTGATGGAACCATCACGCTTATAAAAATGTGCATATTGCATATGCATTTTATTCAAAATTAATATTGGTTTTATAATAACCATACAGATAATTTAAAATGTATTTATATGTCATAACCTATATCAAAATTAAGCATGTATACATCATGTAAATTAGACAAGTATATTTTTATTTATAAGCTACCGACAAATTAACGACATTTTGTAAAGTAAATATTTAACCAAAATCAATGTTGTTTAAAGTTTATTTATATAAAAAAAAATTTTATTCTGGCTAAGTTTTTTAAAACAATTTGTTAATTTATTTGGTTTTGATTTTATACATAAAAATTAAATAATCATTAAATGTCTTTTAGAACCATTTAAAGTTTAAACAATTAACTACAGGTAAATGTATTAATTTCATGCATTAAAAGTTCATTATTCATATTATTAAATTTATTTTACATGGATGATTTTGATAAAAAATTGTTATTTGAGTTTTAAGTTTAAACCATTCCTAAATAAACACTGTTTTAGCCATTTGAGATAATTCCAAGGTGATATGTAATGAATAATGTTTGATATAAAAAGTTATTATTTAGGATATAATAACTTACAATCTAATACCAAGTCAACATGCAAAAATATTTGTTATTTAGAACAATATGTAAAATATTGGTTTTATTTATTTATTTTTATTTTTTTCGAAATATAAAATCAACTCATAATTTATTCAACTGCCTTTTGGCACACAAAAGAGAAACGATAAGCAGCTGGTGATCAGCCTATCTCTGATACAATATTTTAGTTTGTTATTTTTATTTCACAAGAGTACAAAGAAAACGAGTACTTACTATTTTGTTGTGTTCATATTTTTGTTTATTATGTTCAGTTATTAAAATATAGTATACATAGTATATTACCTATATAAGCGTTTGGTTGTACAAAACTACAAAATACACTTCCTGATGGTAGACTGCAGGAATATTAAAGAACGTTATTTTATTACCTTCTGGCTACTATTATACTGAATATTTGTGTCGAACCTCTATTGAATTTTCAGCTACGTAATTTAAAATTTGATTAAAATTTAACGTTCTCTTATGATAACATCAAAATTACCAAATTAAAACTAAATATGTTTACACCTCAGGGGTAATAAATTTTACTGAATTATGAGAACCAAAAACCAAAATAATTTTTCATATTTCGATTTGAGACTAATGACAATTTATATTTTCTTAAAATATTTAATCATTAACATAGCTATTATTATGTTAATCAAATTTTATACGCTGGGGTTAGCGTCATCAAATGTCAGCTTTTGAAAGGGCGGGGCAACTGATTCGATTTGCCGACTTCAAAATAATTAAAAAATTATGGTTACCTATATATTTATGGACGATAGACCATTAATAAAATATTTTTTCGGGACAAAACATGTAAGGGATCAAAATAAATCATGATGTCATAATGATAAATAAAAAACATGAAAAGTTTCAATTTCACCAATTTAATAATAACGTATTAAATATAGTACAGCTTTAATTTGCTTACATATTCGATTAGTTTCCTACCTATCAATAAGTTTAATGAAATAGTAATATAAATCTAATTAAATAAATACTTATAATTTAATTATTTGTATATTTAAAACTTAATAGCACAGAAATTAACTTATTTATGAAAATATAAAATAGTATCTTAAATATTAATGCATTAAACTATTAAAAAATATCTACGATTCTTAAAATTATCAAACATACAGACAGCTTCTTTTAAGTCAACATGACTTGCATACTCCCCTTCAACGTTTATTACCATAAAATCACATAATCTTTTATCCATAGTTGTACTTCTTAAGAATAATTTAACGAGTTTCAAAGAAGAAAAAATTGCTCATTAGTAGCTACAGGCAAAGTTAATAAAATAGTTTAAAAAAATATAGTGTTTCAGTAAAAGTACTTGGAAGTTCCGTCAGAAAAGTACAAAATGAATATCTGGTTTTTGAATATTATTACTTTCAATGAGGAATTTAGCTGTTGAAAATTCAGAAATCGTGGATTTAAAATTAAGCTGGAAATATTTATAATGATTGATGAATTTTGAAATTTTTGTAGATTTTGAATTGAATTAATCTTCACATTGAAAAAATGTCAGAAATCATTAAAATATTACATGTATCGTCAGAAAATCTGTAATTAATTTATATGGTAAATGTAAAAAACAAATAATAATAAATATTTATACCAGTGTTTCCCAACATTTTCATAAACCGTAAATGTATCTTAAAGAGAATATTATCTGATTTCTGAGTAAAAAATAGTAAAAAAAAATATGGTATTCACCGATTTTAGAAATTTGATTATCGAACAAAAAACTAACGACTTTTTAAAATTTCTTAGAGTGGGCCAATTCCCATAGTCTGCCCCCCCCCTCAATGCCGCTCCTGATATGGACTGTATTTCAGACATGTAATATTATGTTTTCCGTATAATACTCGTACACTCGTACATAATATTATGTTACCTAAATTGTACATGACATCGCTCATTAGTTATGATATTACTTAGTTAGAAATATACAAAAATAAAGGTACACGGTTCAACAAAATATTGTTCAAATATTCATAAAACACAGAAAAAACATTAATTTTATGATAATACTAAACAATAATCGAATTATAAATATCAATATAAACTATCAATAAGAACTATCTAGAAGGGAAATAATTTGGTCCAAAATCAGATATTAAAAATAAAGATGTAAATTAAGATGTTAGAATTCAGCGGTTTCCACACCTATCAAGTCACGACCCACAGGAAGTTTTTATATTGGGTCGTGAGTGCATAATTCACATATTATTTCAATATGATCTTTGAGAATATTAAAAAAAAATGTCTTCCTAAAATAATTGAATAACAAAAATAAATTCGTATGAAGGATATAAAATAATCGTTAAACTCTTTTTAAACTATGTGTAATACCTATTTTTTTATTATTTTATATTATAATTTTGTGTTAATAAAATATGAGAAATACGTTTCTAGTTATAGTGATTTTTCTGAGAGTCACGATAGGTATTGTATTTAAAATGTTATGGTCACGATCATAAAAGGTTTGGGAATCACTGTGTAGTTTTAATATTATATTTTATTTTATTATCAGAGAAAAACTTAAAACAGATTTTTAATTATAATTAAATGAACCATTCTTAAGTAGTTGTTGTATTATGAAAAACAAATTGTAATATTAAAAAAAAGTTAATCAGTTAGATAGAGCATTTCAAAACAAACTATAATTAAATTTCAAGTAATGAAAAAAAATATACTTTGGACATAACTTTTTAACATGTTTAAGATTTCATATTTGGAGCTTGCCCATAGTGTTATTGTTAGTTTTCTACAGGAAAACAGAAAACTTGGTTATAATATTATAGTTCGTTGGAATAATACCATGCCTATTCAACCATTATATAATAATTTATTAAAATATAATATTGAGTAAACAAAACCAAACTGTCTTCCGCGTTCATTGTTTAGTAATAATTAATAACAATAGCGTCACTCACTCGTGCATTTATAGAATTACTTCTCTTACAATGTATTGTTTGTAAAATAATTATATGGACGTAAAAAATTAACAAGTAGTATTACAAAAAAAGGCTGTTCCGTATAATTTTTGAAAATATACCAAACATGTATTACAATTATATACATTTATTTGTATAACTTCCATTATGATAAATTGTAATGTTGATTATTATAAAATACTTAAAATAGTACAATTCAGAGTAAATAACTAGAGAACATAATATTAACAAAACGTTTGTGTTAATTTTTTTAATTAAGTTTATTTTGACAGTATGTATAGGTAAAGTTAGGATAAAGAGCTCTTAAAATCCTGGTTTAATCAAAGTTATAATGTCAGAAATTAAATAAAAATCTTTTGAACGACCATCTGAAGAGTTGATGAGAAATCACAACGAAGGTGAGTACTAAACAGTATTTATATATACAATGTATATTATACATATTATATTATGTACGTAGAATGAATCGTCCGAAAAGTTTCGGTAATATAATAAGATACAGCCATTGTTTTTTTATTTAATTTTTATTTTTAAACTCAATCCGTCCGAATCTCCTGGACGCTCTTCTAATTTTAAAGAAACGCGCGTAAAGCACTTGCCTTCATAAACGAATTATAATATAAATAACATTAAAACGTTCAAACAATGAATAATTGTCGCCGTAACTACGTAAAAATGACTTAGTCAAATAATATTTTTTTTTAAAACATTTCGGGGAACAGCACTCGGCGTTTATCCTTTTATTTTTGTGTATTTATATTTTATACTCGCGTCTATTATCGTTCACATAAATAACGAAAACAAACAAAAATCGAATCAATAGAATATAATAATATTATATAGACAGTCGAAAGTGTATTTCACTGTATATATGGTTCGCTTTAGAGACCGCTTGTTACTGTCATCGATTTTCATTATACGTTCGAATTCAATTCACCCGGTTGGGTTTATTTTTTTTATTTATCATTATTTCCCAAATTGCAACGATGAATATTTTATGAAGCCGTCAATCATACAGAGCCTGGTTTATTTTTTACACCGCAACTCCCTTAGCAACGGCCGGCCAAACACCCACCCGCACCCACACACAAGCTTTTGCTACACGTTTTTGATATATCTATAACGCGGACCACAACCACTATTACGATATTAACGACGGGCTGTTTGACGGACAGCCACGGATTATCGTACGATAATATAATAATAATACCGTGGCGCGTTTTTCGGACAAATTTTAATCGGATAGGCAAAAGTGCAGCTGATGGGAAAATATACAATGCGTTATTATACTTATTAGCCGCAATATTGCGAGTTGGTTATATTGTTGTTGGTATAGGTAGGTATATAAATATTATTACGGATATACCCACTACCTACTCTCGTTTTATCATGATTGTAATTTTTTTTTTTTCGTAGTCATCGCCTGTATTATAATATTAGGTAGGTACATTATTTAGTATATTTACACATAGTGACCTATACTGTGTCACGTCTTGTTCACTACGCATTCGACAACGATACCCTAAACTAATATTATATAAAACAATATTATCGAGTGTAATGTTATATTATACTTTGATGTTCATTTTATGTTATGATAATGATTTTATATTATAAACTTACACTCCGATCGAGGATCCGTATGATACGCACGATAAATAATAATAATATTATGTTCTACGATACCGAATATGCGCTCCTTCGTTTATTATGATCAAAATTATTGTTTGTAAACGGAACATTGTAGCATTTTTCACAAACGAATTATAATATACTGTTCTTGAGTTCGGTTTACGCCCTATCCATAACTTCAAATATAATAATAACCATACCCATCAATAACGCCGACCCGTATCGGTGAGTTCAAAAGTCATAAATTACTGT
Source organism: Nasonovia ribisnigri (assembly GCA_027563435.1). Classification (NCBI taxonomy): domain Eukaryota; kingdom Metazoa; phylum Arthropoda; class Insecta; order Hemiptera; family Aphididae; genus Nasonovia; species Nasonovia ribisnigri. The sequence goes on from JANEHU010000084.1 coordinate 19,900, forward strand.
ACGGTCGTATAATACAGTCTTCTACGATATCAATTTCAATGAGATCTTAAATTGTGTACAACGTTTTCCTGAAGAAATATTTGACAACGTTGTACAGACAAAAACATCTGGCTGTATACACTTTTACAAGTTACAACTGGTATTCAACAATCAGAAGTCACTTAACAAAAAGCGACTCCACCAAAATCGTATTGAAGAAGACTTTTATATTTATATATATAAATGTGTGTATACAATTTTAATCTTATCAATAACTGTGTAATGAATGATAGTCAAATATATTAATGAAATATTTTATAAGGTTCTCTAAATTGAATACTATCAGTTAACAAAATAAACATCCAAAATTGTGTTGAATGATCTGTCATTAGGTATATTATATTTATATTATACTAGTACTATGTTTTTTTTTTTTTTTTTTGAAAATTCTATTCTACCAATAAAAATGTTACTTAATCGAGTTTATGCAACATCAGCTTGAATTATAATCCATATCTACTCAATTGTTAATCGTATCTAATAGTGAAATGGTTTAATGATTTTATAACACGGACGCCTGTAGTAATAAGCGTAATAGTTTGGCCATACGGAGTTTTACTAGCGTGTAAAGGATACGAAGCGACGGATTTCCATAATAGCCCAAAAGTAATTCGACGGTGAAACGTTTTGTTTTTCTTTCCTGTTTTCTAACCCCTCCCCCTCGAACGCACCGTGTACAGAGTATAATATTAAAGTCAATGTGAGTTTCGCGTACACTGCTGCAACTATCCCATATTACTATACCTACTCGGTCGGCCCGCCATATAAACATGTATGCGCAAGCACACCGGGGTCGGGTGAATCTGCGTAAAAATGAAACATTCTCGTTGGCGGCGGTGAAATTTCATTATGCTCTGCCAAACAACATTTTTACGACGTTATTGTTGGCCGTCAAATCCTGTCGTTGTCGTCTAATGAAACCCTCGGTCCGTCGCGCGTCGCCACCCCCTTTATTCTGCCGGTGTGCGTGTGTCAGCATAGCTGTGGAAATGATATATACATATATATATATATATATATATATAAATAAAATAAAAATCATTTCACCCCGAGAATGACGTACCTCGGCGGGGACTTGCCAGTGAGTCGGCGGGAAACGAGGGAGAGGACTACGGCTGTAAAACAACGTCTAAACTGCCTCGGCGTTAAAGTCTGCTCGCGCGCACGGTTATTATTACGACGACGAGTCCACGTGCACACAATTACGTTTATACATACACGCGACACAATATAACATAATAATATAATGATACATAAAGGTATGGTCGGCTCGCGTACATCGTTTTGATGATACCCTGTCGTCCAATGGGGCGTGAATAAAAACCAATTTTTTTCGATACACCCTCTAACGTTTTACTAGCTATCGTGCGTACTTAACGCGCAGGTAAAACCCTCAATGGCACACTGATTTGAGACCGCTGACGTTAAAACGAGTATATGTATACCTACCTACCTCGGTGTTGGCACACACCACGCCGTTTCTAGTGTATATCATATAACCAAATACGTGAACCTATATTATAATATTATGATGTACACGTACACGACGGATCTGTATACTTACGCAGACTTATTAGAATTCATTATAAGCTTAAGTTCTATTAACATCGTGGCAAAAAAACAAAAGTTATCTTGTATACTAATAGTATTAAAAAAATATCTATGTTAATTGTTCAATGTACACTTGGAACAAAAAACCTGGGTTCGTATCTTTGAATCATTAAAGTAGAGTTACTGGACTCCATCACATCATACTATACAGTAATATTTTACATCACATCGTTATTGTTTAATACTAAGTATATGAACATAGATAATTTAAATAGTTATTTTACTAGAAAAAATATTAAAAAGTGAACTTGGATATATTTTCATATATAATTGCGGACATTTTTTTCGATTTAGTAAACTTTTGACTAAACCATAAAAATTGTATCACACGGTTAAGTATTTTAGTATATATTTTGAATAATAGCCAATAACTCTTAACCAACAAAGAAAATTATAATTATACCACTAAGTTAATAAAATGTTGATAAATTATAGGTTTATCTGATTTTGGCTTTATAATATAATGTCTTTTTGAAGATGGGCAAACTAATTGAAAATATAAAATTGGAGGAATGAAAAACCAGGAAAATATTGTAACCTATATTATATACATATTTTTTTTCCGACGTATATTTCTGCATGCCACGTATAAATTAAATTCATTAAACATCTGGTGATCAACAAAATATATTGAATGTATAAGTGCACATTTTACTTTTTTCAGATATTGTTTTCATACATAATAATATGCGAGTCGGTCGCATTTCAATGGTCCATTGATGGCTGCCATTCACCAAAAAATGTAGTGAAAACTAGGGGATATTTCTTAGAACTAAAATAAGTAACAGATTCGTCAATGTTTTCTGGTATAATACAATTTATTGATTAATAGTAGCAGTCAAAATTCCGAATTTTGGGAAACTTTTAAAGAATTCAGTGTAACTTTTATATGCAATTCTTTAAAGTTTCAAATACGTATTTATAAAAAATATCTTTTATAACTCTTTAATAATTTCTAAACATTAATGTATAATATTGTTAATTTGATTTAAAAGTTCAATTTTATTTTATTTTTTAATAAGTAAATATTTCAGTAATTTCAGATACTATAAGCAGCATTCCAAAGCCTAAAAGTTTGATAGATATTAAAATGATTGGACCTTTAAAACATTTTTAGCATATGCTAAATTTTGTGAACAAAAAAAAACAAAAACTATTAGTTTAAGCAATGTTAGTACTAATATGAACGGCTAGGTAATCAAATCAGAGTTTTTTTTTTTTTTTTAATGTATAAGTTAATCTATAAAAATTATGTTACTTTTTTATTAATAAATCATTAACACTAAGTTTGGATATTATATTTTTAAATTTTAATTTGAAACTGAAATAGGTTCCTGTCAAGCAAACTACTTTTACAATATACCTATAATAATAATAAATTGTTGGATTTCTCATTTACATAGCTTTATAAATATCTCGAAAGGATGTTATAAGTTTCCTGTATTATCAAGTTAGATAATATACCTAACCTAACCTAACCTTGTATTAAAGCGGAACATAACAATATATCGTGACTGGTAACATGTGTATCGTAGGTTCTACAACAACAAAATATGCATTTTTGTTTTCTTACTCATATAGAATATTATATCTGTTATTTAAACTGAGAAATTTAATTTATTAAAAAATTTAAAATAATTTAGAATCAACATTTTATATTTTTAAAAACTATTAAATAAAAATATTTTCAGAAAATATTATAATAATTTAACAACATTTTGAAAACATAACATATTTCCTAAATAATATTTTAAATTCAATTTTGCTGTGTGGTTTACCTCTTTCATTGTTCTCTAAATACTGATATTTTACTTAATTAAATAAAAATCCATGGCTACGATTCATTTTTAATTTCCATTGCTTTACATTATTACGTATATAATTATATCTTGAAATAGGTATAGTGTTATAGTTCATAGTAAGAACTTAATAAAGAAATGTATACATATAATATATTGTGAGTAACCTTTTATAACCTATATCTAAAGCGCATAATAAAATGTTAAAACGTTTCTTGTTACAAAACAGAAAACGATTAATTACGTTATATTGTCATTATACTTTTGGTTGCGTAACATTAATTTTAAAACAGTTGGTATTCTAATAACAGTTAGGTAACAACCACAAGTTCCAAAGTTGGTGTTATTCGGAAAATCTCGTTCGCTGTATAATACACTATGGTGAAAAACAAAACACTCTTTCAATTTAGGGTTAAACCAAATACTTTTATGTATTCTACCAAACTCTAAAACAGAAGATGGTGACTTTTCTTATTTACTTATTAATTGCACTGCTCTTTCATCAAGCTGAATCAAATTAAAGGTTAGGCGTTTCTCTTTCCTCGGATTCAATATCTCTGATGTAAATTATTAATCAACTTATAATGTATAATTAAAACCCTCATTATAAATACATGCTTTAAATACATTAACTCATTTACATAATATTTAAAAATGTATAAATTAATTGAAGTACTATTTGTAATGGAAGGAACAGTATACAAGTACTATTTGTAATGGAAGGAACAGTATACAAGTACTATTTGTAATGGAAGGAACAGTATACCAGCAATAATTTGTTTAAAAAAAAAGGCTAGCGACGGTCAGTAAACTCAGTATTCCACATTAATATTATTGAATATACTCGGAGACAGTCTTTACTCTAGAACCTAAATATAAAATACTATTATATTATTTAGAAACTATTTAAAACTAATAATCGACAATATATTAACATCGTATTTGGTCAATGAGTTAGACCGTTCTTATCATGTAATTTATTTAATAATATATTCACTAAATATGAAAAAATAAATATAACACACTTACACAATATAATATGTTTTGTTACACCATGAAAATTTTAAAGAAATTAAGTTTAAATAGTTGACTCGTGTATGCGTGCAAATGCATATTTTTAAAAATAACGTAGGTATTCGTGTTATATTACACTATAATTAATTCAGTACTTGAATTATGGAGGGACGCAAAAGGAGTACCTCTTATTTTTAAAAATGTGTTAACTAACTTACCCCATCTAATAATTGTATACTAATCAATAAGACAATCTTCTAGTACGCACATTTTTTAACCCCATCTAATCTTTTTTTTTCGATTCAAGCACTGATTATTATTATTATCAAGCGTGTAGGTAGGGATATAATATATTTTCAGATAATAAATAAGCGCGTGGCCAAGCCGAGACAATACACCCTTACCTATACGACGGTCTCGGTATTATACTAAGATTAATGGCGTTTGAACTTAAATTTTTTACCCTGGTGGGATATGTGCTCCTATAAAAGAGTCTCTAATATATTATTTTGTTATAGGGTCGATCCTCCTTGCCTCGCGAGAGATACAGGGCTGTTTGAAAAACTGCATACTTTGCCAAATCCCGTGAACTGACGTCAGGTCGTTTTTGCCATTAAAACTCGACGGTCCCGTAACGTATATATTTATTCGTATTTCACTTAAAGCGCCGAGAAGGTGCGGTGGCGGCGATGGTGAGTAGCCCGAGGATAGGAAAGTCTACCGATGCAAAAAAAGCACGAGTGTTTGTGTATGTGTTGTTTGTGAATATAATAATAATAATAATAATGATAATATCAGATGTGGCCGACCCTCAGGACGGAGGGCATGTTTCGATTATTCGCCGGAGCAATTGTTGAGTGGACATGCACGTCATGGTGTACTCGATCCGAATGTATGTGAGTATTGTATACGTATCATACATCTGAGTGAATAAAGTAGTACGGGTGAAACTACAGTAGGTATAGACTATAGAGTAGATAGACACTGTCATGGTACTATGTAGAGGGGGAGGAATATACCAGGGTCGCTGGCACTGGGGATAAAAATAGCAGTGCATAGGTTATAAAACAGGATTTAAAAGTCACAAGATTTTCTATGGCCGAGTGCAGGTTTCCCATAAAATCGTATACGTCTGTAATCTGTATGCAACTATTATCCTCATTTACATCACGTATTTACATTACAGTCACATCAAATAAACGCTGAGTAATATAACGATATATTTTTATTGATAATTAATGTTGAAAGTTTATCGAGCCGATGCGATGTAGCGACTGAACATATAAAATGTATATTATAATTGTCTATTATAGTAAATTGTATAATAATGAAAATTCCAACTTAACAGGGAAAATGTGCTCATTATTCTTGAATGAAATGCATGAATGATATTGTATTATGTTTTAACGACTCGAGAACGAGTTCTTGTAACTGTGTTTGTTATGAATGTGAGGACTTTAATAATATCTTGTTATAAACTAACATAAATATAAACTTACCCAACATACGACAAATTACTTATACTGTAAACAAATACAAATTAATCACACCGTTCATTGATATACGGTTATGAGTGATAAAGCTGATACAATTATCAACACTAAAGTTTATAATAATATTTATTCATATTTTTATTGAAATTGAACATCGATAATTATTATATCTTGAAAAAGTCATGTAGAAACAACAACAACTATACCCAACCGACAGATGGTTAAATATGTGTTATTATACCATATTATAATATATTCTTCTTTTCGTCGTCATTATCACCCCACTCAATTGGATTCATTTTAATCGCCGCGAAACACTGGTCACGGTGAACGTCACCCCACACGCGGAACAGCCGGTCAGCCGGCACGTGATCTGCTATGACCAACCGGACGGATTCGTTGCCTATGAATTTCCGGTATTCTGCTTCGGATCCATCCAGAAGCGCGGTCTTCACGTTTCCCAGCGTCACATCCACTTCCCCCGCCGTCAGCGCCCTGATCGTGGTGATGATAACGTTCTTCATTACTGAATCACTGAAAGTGGGAATAAAGAGTGCAGTGTACATTATGTTTGTGGGTGCAGTAATATAGTTTGCCAGGACAATTATTGTTTTTACAAAACGTCAAGTTTTTGCAGCCGAATGTTGAATGAATAGATTTTTTTAACCGTAATATTTATACTTGGATGAGCGGAGAAGAACAATTTTAGTATTCTAATTTTCGGGGTGGTACTCACAAAAAAGTTAGAATAAAAAATCGTAAAAAAAAAAAAGAAACCTTGAAAAAATTTATTTTATAAGTACTCCAAAGTCATGTATGATCTAAGTTATTTTAAGATCACAAACATTGACTGACAAAATGTGTGTAGCAGACTGAATACAGTTGTCCGATATACTGCATATTATAGTAAACACCTAATGACATTAATCTTGGGGTAGTGAAGTATTTATTTGAATGACTATATTTTACTATACCTATAGGCTAAACTGCTAAAGTACCTACATAGTAATAAAATTGAAAAGTATAATAACACTATGATACAATATACTAAGTGAAGTGCAACATTAGGCGCTATAATTTTGATCATACTACGCGTTATACTACAACTTTAATATTTAGAATCAGGTAGGTATATCGTTTAAAATTACCTGTTTCAGCAGCTGCTTTGGACGATGGTGCATTATAAATGATTTACACTGTATGTATATAAAACAAATCACGACAAGCCTATCTATACAATAGTTGAACTATTAAAGAATACTTTATAGTTTAGATAGGTAGTCTATACCGAACACTGTGTGCTAAGCTCTTAAGCCAATTTCCTTACAATGATATGGTGGGGAGGGAATGAGTGGAATAGATTCAAAGTGATTAAAACCAGTAAGCAATATACATTTATACTATCGCTTTTATATTCCCCTAACCGATTTAAATTTTAGATGCAGAGCCATTTAGTTTCACAAGGGTATAAGATTGTCCTCAGTCAGTAGAAAGCTCGACAGTTATATGTAGGCAGCTATATAGATATTAATACTGGTAGTTCTCTAGTTCTCAAATCATGTAAGTTTATTTATTTATCACCCAGTTTTTTTAAAAATAATTCTTGATTGTAATTTGTCTAAATTTATTTAACGATAAATTATCTAATATTAATTTCACAAATATTGAAATAAATGTTAAAACTTTAAATGTGTAGGTGCAAAATATCGTACGTATTGGCATGCAAGTACTTACTGTAATAATTGTATGTACTGCATGCCGACTTTTTCAGATGTAACCACAACCAATGATTCAGGTCCCAAATCGTTCACGACGTTGGGAATGTTTGAAATAAAATCAATCAAAGTGTTTGGCGAATCCTTTATATATAACGAGAAAAAATTAAGGTATAAGCACCTAATATGTGAATGAACGTCCGATTGTTTAAAACAAAATACTATAAACGTTTCATGTTACTTACATACAGTGTTGCCACTTATCTAGATGAAAATGTTATTAACTATTATCTTAACTAAATAAAAATTTACTGAACATTTTTTAATTTATCTTAGATTAAAACTTAAGTTATATTAATTTATATAAATAATTTTTTCTATATAGATATTTTATATTATATTATAATACTATAATAGTATGCATTTTTACATTTTGTGTTTGAATTTACTAATGTAATTTAATAGAAATTTACAGTACTTTTAAATAGTTTGAACAAATTCAATGTAGTTATAAACTCATAAAATATAAAATATAGGCAATCTTTTAAGTCAATACACAGAACAGATTTAATCTAGGTATTCTGTGGTCAATATTTCATAATAAATTCGTTGATGGTTTTTGTTAATTTAATGCAGGACGTAGGTACATGTATGTTATTTCCGATCGGCTGTGACGGCAGAAAAACACGATATTTTGTATAGTACATAATAATAGTATTATTGTTATACAAATTTTTTTATAGAGTATATCTACAAACGAATTAATCCATACACATAAAATAATCTATTAATCTAATAGTATATAATAAATGTATTGTATAAATGCATTTAATATTAGGTACGTATAATTTTTTGTATATCCTGTGAAATTATGCATGAAAACATATACGGGTGTGATTTTTACACTGCCCACAACCGACGACTATTATACGTACATATATTATATAATACTTATTATAAATTATAATATAATATATTAGGCACCATTATCAATGTCAATTGTGTTACTTCTATACAGACAGTTAATCATAATTAATATAAATATCTATCAAAATACTTCAGAGCTCAGAGTATTTTATAATCATATTATCAAAACGCAAAAGAACGCGTCAACGCGGCCAGTAACTGCCATTACTGAAATTATAATTATCTTGTGTTCGTGAAAGCTAACCAATTTCTTTATTCTAATTTATAATATATTTTAACTACTGGATAATATTTTGTGATATTTTATTTGAACTATTTGAATTAACATATCATTCACTTAAGTAGTTAACCGTTCTTAATGTGTTAAGAACTCACGAGGATGCTACCCATGCACTTATTGTCTCCGTCTCACACACGTACATGACAAATTGTATATTAGAGTGAATTTACCTATTATCAAATTTTTAGATAATAACGTTATTTAAGCGTTAACTTGTATTCGATATTTTAATTTTCAAGCAAGATATGGGTATGTGAAATATCACAAATTTAAACAAAACATAATATCTCCCTTGATAATTAAAATATCGAATAAAAGCTAGCGCTTAAATAACGTTCTTATCCAAAAATTTGATAGCAAAATTATTCACTTTAATATAAAAACTATTAACCAACAGCACACCCTTGGATCTAGTGGATGAAAATTGCCTCTGTCACGCGTTTGTAAGATGGAGACAACAAACGCATCAATAGCGTCGTCTTAATAAAAATTAAAACAAAACGTAACCTACATTATATTGTTTAAAAACTATAAGGTACCTATGTACAATATTGTTTTGATTTACTAAGAAGTATTATCTAAGTAGATACATACCCAAGTATATTTATTGAATTTGATTAAAAACAAAAGTTTAAAAATATTATAAAATGAATGATGCAAGTAATATGTGTAACACTGACTGCAGTTATGATTTTTTTGAAGAGGATATTAATTGTGTAGAAAAATATTGTTAAATCGTTATAACCATCGTTCCAGTGGCATATTTAGATTGGTAGAGAGGCCCGGTCACCCACCTTGGTTTGTGTAGTACAATAGTACCTATACAAACAATAGGCTATACAATATATATAATATGGTATTTATTTTAGTGGTTCACCTCACCTTGGGAGATTTCTGGCTAAGCCACTACATAGTTTATGTCAAATTTAAAAAAAAACACAGAAAAATGCTCATCTATTTTTTTATCTAAATAAATTCCTTTCAACTATCTATTATCTTTATCTATATAATATGTTAGTTATCTATTCCCGGCACTACTTATGTAACAATCGTATTTAGCACTTCGACTAACTCAATTATGATATAGAACAATACCGAGTAATCGTCCGATAATTCCTCGAGTTTGTCCGAATAATCTTCGATTTTGCACTGCAATTCGAAACATGTATTGATTTGTTTTTCCAACAGAAAATAATCGTTCTGCGATGTATCCTAAGAAAACACAATTATAAATCACTGCAGTGAAGTCACCACACCAACTAACATTCTACAGCTATTATGATAAATCTAATTACCTATACATAATATATTAAGTGTGTGTGTGTGTGTGTGTGTGTGTGTGTGTGTGTGTGTGTGTGTGTGTGTGTGTGTGGTACCTTTAACATTTCTTCAAATTTCTTCATATTTTCCAATAAATCGATTTTATCAGCTTCAATCATACAGGTGAGTTTGTTTTTATTTAATAACGATAACTCGAAAAAATTCTTGATTGACATGATGACTTTAAAAATTAATTTAATATGCGCGATCCTAATATCTTTAATCTTCCAACAAAATAAAGTCAAACGTGACGTAAGACTTACTTGTAACGATACCGAAAATATGTATTAACATAAAAAGTTGTTTTGATTATAGAACACTTATTTCTATCATATAATTAATAGGTACATGGAAAAGCCAGAGCATACGATATACAACTGATACTTAATATAAGAATCAGTTTCTGAAAGTTGATTGTGATTCTTGTTTGTTTAACAAACTAATTATAATAATATTGTTATTGATATTTATATTGCATTTAATTAATAATAGGCCAGATACAGTTATTGATTAGACACAATTAAATATTTTATTAAATTAATGTTAGAGTTCAAAGTTTTCAAATATGCAACGATACCCAGGAATTTGAAGGACTTTAAGATCACATGCAAACAAAACCACCCACCCTTTTTTCATGCAAAAAATGTTTTAATTAAATCATGTAAAATATTGAGTACCTAGGCCCTAAAGATATAAACGGATAACTGGCTTTTGAAAGCCAGTTCTTATGCCTGAGCCTGGTTTAAAATCTACTTATAACGAAATCACTCGGGACCAACTGATTTTTCCGTTATAGGGATACTAAAATATCCGGGATATAGGTTAACGGGACTGTTGTTATTTTCCGTTGTAAGGAGATTTCTGTCTTATCACCTATAAGAGGGGATTTTTTTTATAAAGGGGTTTTGTTGTACCTATATAGTGTAACTATATATATAATGCAGTTGCATTACTTTGTTATCCACCTGGACACCAACGAACCACATACCTAATATGAACAACGAACTAATAAGTATAGTTATGAATCATTTAAACAACATAAACAAAATATAAATTTCCATTTCAATTCCATTGTATGTATATATTTGTATGTGCCATAAATGTAGATCGAATGGACTTTAAATATTCTCCATTCACAGATCATAACAAAATATAACAATATAAACGATAAGAATGTATAAACTGGGAAAAAAAGAAAATTAATAATTTTGTTTTGGCATGACTTGAAATTTTCTCAAAAATATACTTCCAAAACCCGTTATAATGTTTGCTCTAATGAGTGTTTTACCCTTGAAATCACTGTATAGGTAAAAAGTAAGTAAAAACATGTACATACTTAAAAAACACTGTATTATAATGTCATATGCTCACTTAATGACACAGATATTTGAATCGTTATTATTATAATATTTTGACGTCCACGCAACTGAGCTTCAAACAATGAGCAATATACAGGCATACGTATAGCTAACATGAGCGATATGAAAAAAGTGAGGGACTTTTTTCTTATTCAAAAACCTTGATTTTTAGCATTCCTCGTTATTATATAACGCAAACACACACACAGCACAGCACACATATACGCATGTGTGCGTAAAGTGTAATATCTTATCAACTCGAGATTTCTAAAGAACCGGCACATCAAACATTTTCTTTTAACGGAGGAAAATGAACTCGATGCCACCGCTGTCGGTTTTCCCTCCTCTCTTTAATATAAGCACTGAATTCCAATCCAGACCACACCGAGATATTTCTTTCTTATTTTTTTCGTCTTCTTTCTTTAGCTCTCTTTAGCTTTTTACTCATTTATTTTTTTTTTCACTCGCTGGTACCGAATTTTTCATTTTGAGACGGGCACGCGATGGTGTGTGATATTAATTAGACGATACCTATTCAATAAATCCATATTCTAAGATACGCACACTTTGGACACAGTGAAGATCAGAGGAATTTAATCCGATAACCCCTTTGCAGACGAGGAGAATATTATGTCGATAATATTCTATAAAATGACATAAATGTAGGTACCCACCTATATTATAATACTAACCTGAATATGTGTAAATATATACCGTATATCCCTCAAGTATTTGAAACTCCCCTTTTTTTTTTTGATACTGGAGAATCGGTTAGAAAATATATCCAAATCATTATATTTTATTATATTCAATGGTGGTAGATTTTTCATTTATATTTTTTCATACTCGACTAAACATAACATAATATAATATATATTATGGTCTTTTACTTCACTAACAGATCCCAGCAGTTGTAAAACGATCATGAAAATAAATCATGCAATCCGATACACGAAAAATAATAATATATTATTGCCATTTGCCAATTAAAATTTAAAAACCTGTGAGCTACTCGGGTACCATATTATAGGGTCCGTATAATTATAATAATAGTCAGTTCAACGTGGTTTCTTGGTTTAACCTGGTCACGTTAGCTAAGAAGAAAAACTGAATGTCTTGAAAATATTATTATACCTACTAACAATACTATATATCTATATTTTTATGAACGTTTTTATAAACGTATAATTTATACTCTAAAAATAAATAAGTATCTAACGTAATAATTTTCAGGCGATTATTTAGGAAAATGCAATTTAAATTAATATTAAAAACATATTATGTGTCTTCGTAATCGATTGATATTGTGTACATTTGTTGGAAAATTAATAAATGTTTAGATTTTTACATTTTTAAGTCAATTATAATAACATTAACCAATATATGGCTACAGGAATGGAAACAAGGCGCCTCAAAACTTAACCAAATCAAAAATACTATCCACATATGGCCTTCCCCACCTGACTTCTCAGGGAAGATGGAAACTTCAATAAACAGAACGCACAAAGGACACAAGCAGCTAACTCACCAGTACTTGATGAAGAAAGAAGACCCACCAATATGCGCCAGTTGCGGTACACTCCTATATCAATTAAACATATTGTATCCGAATGCCGTTCCTTTGAAACGAACAAACGTGAAGCTGGGGCATCAAATATTATATCGGAAGCCCTCCGGCCTCCACCCAGACAACATAAGGTGCATGATGTCCTTTTTGATCAACCTTATTAATAGCTTATAATATATTATGTTGTAATATGTGTATTGTGTATGTAAATAATATATAATATTAAGAATTTGTCATCCATAAAATTAATAAAAAATAAAAAAAAATGATTAAATTATCTTTTAGCTACTACATTAAATAATGTAATCTATAGTATTTTATACACTACGAACTTTATAAATTAAACTTAAGTATTTGATTATTTAAAATAATAATTAATTCTCCTATAAAATTGTTATTCGATATTGTTTAAATTAAGTAATTTGTTTAAATACTAGTAGTACATTAATTATAATTTTAATTATTCTACATTTATTAAAGTTTTACATAACCATGTACAATTTAAACCAATTGACACAAAATATTTTTCTCATACATGTCTTTCTATACCATTTTTTAAACTAAAAAAAATACAATTTAAAAGATAATAATGTAGGTATAAACATATTAATTTATAATTAAACTATAATAATTTTAATTTTAATTATCGCTCACTTTTCCATACCTTTTAAAATATAAATATAAATATTTGTTTTAATTAATAATATTTTGTGGTAGGTATCCTGTACTTTATGCAAAATAAATTATATTAGTTATGAATATAATCGTGGTTTTAAAGACTGAATACTACCTATGTATAAAAAACCGAATGGATAATAATAAACAAGTTAAGACGCCTGCGGTGCCAATGTAATTTTGTCCACACAAATACAACCTATGAGAATAATGATCTTGTTATATAAAATCAACCGAGTTTGATATTTTTTTTATTTTAACTAATATATAAAACTAATAGGTAATATTCTAACCTAACCTAACCTAACTTCGTTTTTGAATATTTTAATCTCAAACTTTATATGTCTTCAAAAATAATATAAATTATTTTATTACAAATTATATTTTATATATATATTAATGCTTTGTTTTTAAATCACAAGTATTTGATTTAAGCTTATTAATTGTTTATAATATTAATAAACTTTAAATAGTATATTGCCAGAAAACATCATTAATCCGGTATATTATATAAAAATTATGTGACCAATATTTACATCAAAGTTTTTGCTTAGTTTTACCGAATACGGGTTAAAAACCATTAATTGTAAATCATAGTATAATAATATGTATTGAAATGAGATATTATTTCAATACCTAATATTATATCCATACAATTAGAAAAAAGTATTTATAAGTACCTAACCCATAACTCTTAACTTAATCATTCTCATTCAATAACTGTATTTAGGTAGGTACTACGAATAATAATATGATAGTTTTGAGTTTTTTATATTACAATTATAGTGAATAGTTTCAAATGTGTTTTAAAAAAATGAATTTGTTATTATTTTTATTTTTAATTGTTCAATGTTGTGAAAATATAATAGTACACATATACGTAATTTCATAATTGGCTTTATGAAGTGTATTAATAATGCTATAACAACACAGTTCAACAAATTTTATTATCTATAGGAAAGATAATTTTGATTAATGGATTCCTATTTAGGTAAACTTTGAAACAATTCAAGTTCTTACACATAAATTTAAACTTTATGTGAATCTTACTTAAGTGTTCCATAACATTTATATATCTTAAAAGTCACGGGCTTAGAAGTTTACGAGAAGTTTTTGTTTATTTCAAATTATAATGAAATACTTAGTTATAACTAAAATCAAGCAAACATATTTGTTGCTGGTTATTACTTATTTTAGATTCCTAGTGAATTGAAGAATATATTAATTAGTTTTGAATGGAGTAATGATTATTGATTACCTATATTGATTTTTCAATGATATTTCTTTTGTTGATCTGTCATCACCTTTTGGAGTAGTTAATATGCTTAAATGTATTATCATAAACCAATATCTTTTCTGATAAGAAAGTGAATCTAGTTGTTACTTACTACATTAGAGGGTCATAAGTAAAAAATGTATAGTATAAATCTAAAATAATTAGAAAAACCAACCAAATATAAGGAAACCTAACATTTTATACAAAACCAATCTTCATATTATATTGTTGTACTTATTTTAAAAACTAGTAAACGTAGATGCTTGAAAATATTATTAGATATTTCTATTTATAGTAAAATATTTTTGAGCTATTTAAACAGACATCACTTTATTGAAAATAATGAAGCTCATCTTCAACCGCATCTATCCATAATATTCTGATAGTTAAAAAAACTTATCTAAGTTATAAAGTTATAAGTTATAAGTTATAAAAACTTATCTAAGTTAAAAAAATTGTGATAATATTATGTCTTGATTTTTCTAATATATTTTCTCCACTTTTTCAGTCTTCACAAATATATTAAGTCCAAGTATATTATTTTCTCGCTGAATTTTTGTATATTATTACAATGCAATTTTCATTCGTTAATTATTATGTTTCGTAAATATCTCGGCGTATACTCTTGCATCGTATGTAATACTATTTTTAGTAGATTTGATAATATTATTGTATGCTTATTGTGGATAATTCATTATAATCAATTATTGATGTTGATGATTCTCATTTGCAACGATACGAATAGCAATGAAAATAAACATAAGTTACCTAATCGGAATTTTTCAAAGTAAATTATTTATAATAATAGGTATGTGTTAAAAAACATAATGCACTGAAATGAAGTGTCGTCAAAATATCGTAGATAAACGTAAAATTTACTGTCTTGAGTCAAAATTACCGTATTCATTTGAAGTGACACCTTGTGTATTACAAATGGATACCTACGTTTTAAAATATTTATGGATTAACATATATAACAGATAATTAGTAGAGTAACCAGATAAAGATAAATGACCTGGAAGTTGTATCTAGTTAAAAAATTAATTAATTTAATTTTCTAAAATTAAGTGAAAAAGTGTACCTATACGCTTCTAGATATTAAAATGATTGTGTGATTGATTCGACTTAACTTATTATAAGTTGAATAAATATTATTTCAGTATTTCAATATTTCTAATAAATATATTAATTAATAATTACTGTTTAAAAAGTCGGTTTTTGAAAATTTTCCCAAAAAATGTATTATGGGTTTTTTAACTATAACTCAAAAAGTAATGGGGTCAATGAGAGGTCAATAGAACTCACCTAATAATACAGGTATAAATTCAGTTTCATTTTATATCAAAAGAACATACTAATTTGTATTTTTTCAACGTTATCTGTATAATAGTAGTTCTTAAAATATTGCTTAAATATTGTTACAAATTTATATTAATATAATGAACTTGGAAATCACTGCACAAATGATTCAGCAGTGGTACAAAAAAATCTTAGAGAAGCAAAACTTCATGCTTAAAATTACGTAATGCCTTTCTATGGCATACCTATATTATGCCTGTTCAACATAACAAATTTGATTTAAGCAAAATTAGTTTTGTGTTTTTAGTTTTAATATTATAGTATATTAATTTATTATTAAATGTTTTAAAGGTGATATCCGTAATATCCGTATTCTCCCGTCGTTTATTTTTGTATCTTCATTTACTGAAGTAATGCATTGGTAAACTATTTCCAAAGTTCTAAAAAAGCATTTATATTGTTATTACTTATTAGGTAGTTATTTCTTTAGGTATGCAGATATTTAAATCTCAAGAATTCAAATTAGAAGAACTTTTCTGATTGGTTAAAAAAAAAACCTAAACTTGGAAATATAAAAGCTTATTTAAGAACAATTATGTATTTTTATTTAATAATCACTACGAATAAAATCATTGTATAATTATTTAAAAATATACTTGCAAAGAGTTTGTTGCTTGATGTATAATATTATTCTAGGGGTACTTACCTTTTACGTAAGTATTTTACCTCAAGTTACAAATTGCAAAAGTTTTATCAATAAAAGCGTTTATAAATTGTAGTTTTAGCTAATAAACGTAACATGCAACGTTTTATTAACCCTGTTAAATTAATGTAGTGATTTTATATAAAATAGGTACTTTACTTTGTTGTTCAAGGAATTAATTACACTAAATTTCTGTTTAAGCACGTAATTAACTGTAATAATATACCAAAAAATATATTAGTAAAAAAATAATCGTATATTTCTACTTAAAAACTCGGTAAACTTATACATTTTTATTATTTGACAAGAAAATGTTGTTAGCTAAACTCAAACCTTATCATTACTACATAAAATGTATGAAACTTATGTTATAATATTTACTGACATAACTACTTAGTATTGGCTTAGTTTGATGAACAAAAAGCAATGACTTCTGACATTGCTGAATTCAAAGCAGAACAATAGGTAGGTACTATTATTATTATTTATATAAACAATAATTTTCGAAAAATGAGTACGGTCTTAATGAAATATGATTTTATATATTCTACCAATCATTTTCAATGAAACTATTGGGATTTACTTATTTTGAAATATCTGAGGTAACTTTGTGTCAGATTCCTACTCTACGTGACTACGTGTTATTGTTGAAATAGAAACTTGAGGATTTTTAGGATTTAGGTAGGTATTTATTTTACATAATAACACAGTTTAATGGTTAAGATGATTTTGTAATATAACTAACTATTTGTGTCTTTATGTGCAAATACTAAATCACCATTAGTGTGTAGTCGCTGATGTTATATATATATATAGATTCTCATCCCTACATCTATGTAACAATTAAAAGTAATGCCCTAATGTTAGACACTGAAGATTAATAGAAGAATACAATATTGATATATAGCACACACATGTTGACCTTGTTCAAATATTTGTATTAATTGTTTATTTCAACAGTTATTTCTTGATCTCTAATTGGAACCCTATAAAATAAAAACATTGTCTAAACCAATACCTCCATTTTGGTCCAATCATAATCATATAATAATTAGATTATTAAAAATCAACTAAAAATCAACAATTGTTAGTCAAAACAAGATCTGTATAATATAATGTTGTTATAAAATAAAATAAAATGAATTTCGAGTAATTTCACAAGATCAAAAATTATTTATTGAAAAGAAACGTAGGAGTGGCTGTGACTCCCATTGAAGACAAAATGAGTCAAATATATCAAATGCAGAAACCTTTATGTGGGCGAGTCACTTTATATTATTATTATTATTATTATTATTATTACAAGTTATCCGAGTAACTTTATTTTTAAAAGAAAATATTTGTAGAAAATGATGAGAGTTTTGAAGTGTAGAATTTCCCTCTTTTTTTCGCCCTTCACTCGACGTGCGTTGTTTGTGAGATTCTGTAACGACCCGATAAGACGATACTCGTACATATGTGCCAAAGCAAAAGGGAGTTTGTGTGCAAAAATACAGTAGTCGTCACCGCTACTGCTTTACTGTATACGTATATCTATTATATAACATATATTTGTGTATACATTTTCACTCAGAATCATCCGAGTCTATATCGATATTGCATTATATTATATACGTAATATGGCTTTCTACGACAAGATTCAATTTATCTTGAAACATATTATATTTGTATATACCTACATAATATAATACCATATTATTGTACAGACTAACCAAGTGCATAATATATTTTCGATTATGTTTCTTTTTCATTACAAATAATAAAGTACTGGATATTGTTATAGGTACCTACGTTCTACACTGTTATACCAACACAGGTAGCTACTAGCTGCCTACTTGAAAAAATGTATTCAAACTGCGTTGTGTAAGAAAACAATAGTTATACACTTATTTAATATTTTACTTATAACTTCATTTTTTAGTTTATAATCTCGTTTCAATTTATTTATCTATCGGTAAATGTGAATATCTACGTTTAACAAATAATTATTGTGATATCAATATAATATATTACTGTATTTTTGCTACAATCTATACCTCCATGTTTCTTGGTAGGAACGAAACACAGAAATTCAAACAATTTTAAAACTGCAGAGTTACCGTTTTTATGACTTAGATTTTAATGTAGGTATAAAACACAAATGCATATTTGAAGTCTCGGGCATTTGAAAATGTGAAATCATATTTATGTTAAAAAGTAAATTTGTTTTTCTCGTAACGAAAAACTACAACTATAGTTTATACTGTTTATAAGTAGATCTAAAATGTTGGTGGTTTCAAAAATTATGGGTCACTTACAAAGGTATTATAAATAGTTGTATTTGTATACATAAATACACGTAGTATATCAAACACATGTATATACTTTGTTTATTTTATTTTATTATTGTCCCGGTGTTATCACTAATAAAGTATTAATCATCCTTGACCATTATACTTATATAATATACATTATTTAAAAATGTGATATGATACAGCTCATTCATTTGTCAACGCACGATGTATTTATAAGTCATTTATCGTTGTAGTCCATGCGAGCTAATGATGCTCTGACAGTACTCAGTTTACCTCACTATTTTTTTTTTACAGTCTATAAAAAAAGATTTAATTTTTTTAAATGTTCAAGTCCGAATTTTTGTCCACTGATTCTTTTCAACATCTTTGAATAATCTAAAATCATTTGGTGTTAATGGTAGCTGCGCTAAAATCGGTTGATTTTCTTTAATTCCCCCATCCCCCAAGCTGGTCGACACTAATTCCGATTTCTTTATTGTATTGAATAGGCCGGGACAAATCTATAGACTATAAAAAAATCAAGCGAGCTAAAATGGGTAAGGTCAAGCCGTCAGTAGCCCCTAGACTATTTATATAATACAGTTATATTTACGTACGTTTATACTAACGATTTATAAATTTGAATATATCCCTACTTCAATGGGTAAGATGGAAATTATTATTTTTCAATAAAAGCTCCTACTATATAGTAGGTAAAACATTTTACTTCCATTCAAATGTATAATTAAAGAGTTACAATATAGTATATTCATCGTTCATAATAATGTTTGTGGTATTTCCGTGTATTTGAATTAATGTTAAAAAAAGGAAAAAGAATTTATAAAAACAGAAAAATCTGACCGATATTATGTTGTTGACAAAAGTAATGAAAGTTTATTTTTTATGAAAAAAAGTAATTTTATTTTACTAAATATTCCCGCATGTTAAACAAATATTCATTATTGCTGCAACCACATTTTTCTAAAACTGAATCAACCACAATGAATATTTTGTAAGAGGTGATATTAAATGAATTCATAATAACTTATTTCTAATTTTAAATAGGTATTTGCGTTTCCAGAGATATTCTGTGATAAAATTAGCATTATCAGTCAATATAAATTCCAGTAACTTACAATTATGTAGGTCCTATTTTTTAGAATATTTGAACTTGATTTTATTCTCCATGAATAACATATATTCTCATGTTTAAGTCGGCAAACTTACGTGTTTATGCACCCAAATCAAAATATTCCAAAAATTGTTGATGCTAACTGCCCAATTTGCGGGCTCCTAATTCGCCAACAAATTCAGTTAAAAACATTATTTTAATACGAAAATGACGAAAAATATAATGCACTATAATATATATACATATTATTAATATATTATAATATATATTAACATATTATAATATAATAATAATATGAATTTATGATTCTTCAAATATTATTATTACTAGTAACTCATTAAAAATTGTATACTTAATCATTTTAAATAAAATATTAGCTAAATACATGAGCCCAATTTTTGTTAAAGCGTTTGAAGTTTACAAGCAATTTATTTACACCGACTTTAATTCAGCATAGAGTATATATTTTACTCTTTCGTCGTTTTTTTTTTTTATTTATTCATAATTTCTTTACATTATTAAAATAATATGACTCAATAAGGTTTTTTATGATAATTTTTTTTTAATTTAGCCATATACAGAGTGATATAAAGATGCTTATACAATTGACAATATTTTCGTTTACCGTTTATATTTTCTTTTAATATTTAATAATATTCATATTGAAATATAATAATTAATAATATAATTGATGGATGAAGTTGATAATAGACATATTATAGGACTCAAATAACCATTTTATTTTATTTTATATATATATATATATATATATATATATAATATATACTATCAGTGAAATGTACACAGATTAGGTAAGATCATCTATGGAATTTACAATGTGTGTGTGTGTGTGTGTGTGTGTAGTATTCTTCATCTCCCTCCGTCACCATTGAATATATTATTATTACAGTTTATTAGTATTACACGCGATTAGCACCTTTCAAGAGCTACGACGTGCCTACGCCCGATGTCCCATAGCAATCACCTATGAATAAATAAATATATTTATTATACTAGCGATCCCGAGCACTTCGTAGCCTGTGAAATATGATAACTCTTAAAAAAATTGTTATTCTTCAACTCCTTTTGTGTGTAACCCCCCGCAGTAAGTGCAACTCAGCCACTACGTCGGATCGCTGACAACGGCAATGAGCGGCTATAAGTGCGAAAATTCGATTTGATGCCCGCTTAACATTTGGCAACCAAACAAATTATAAATACTATTTCTAATAATTATATCTCCTATAACCAATAGCAACGATCTGAAAGTAAAAGTGTCCATCATAAATCTCAAAATCCCTGTTTGAGCAAGTCCCTGGGTTGGGCCTACAGGGACAAAATTTAATATTTAAATCTTTTTTTATCGTGTAATGGAGATTTAATTATTTTTAATTTTTGGATTTTCCTAAATTTTTTTAAAATTATTACAAATTGTCCATAAAATATGACGTAACTGTAGGTACATTTTTTACAGTTAAATCTTTGAAATATTAATTTTTAAATTTCAAAACTAAATTATCTTATGTTAATATTAATCTATTCACAACATTTCAAAACTGTAGCGACCTCTACGACCTACTCTCATACCTATACCAAATATATAAAAATAATTTCATTAAAATCGGTCAAGCCGTTTCGGATAAATACGTTATTTGAACATAATTATTTCCATTACACGGTCGTCCGAGTTACCGCTATGATTTTGCATCAGATCTGTCCGATTAACCAATGGCCACCAATAATAAATAAATACTAATTTCTACTAATTATTTCTCCTATAACCAATATCAATAATTTATAAACAAACATTTCCACCGTAAATTTCAAAATTCCCGTTTTAGCACCTCCCCGGGTTGGACATATTAGGGTGAAAAATACTTTATTCTCGTACCTTCTACCGAATATACAAAAAAAATTTCACTATAATCGGTAGGGCCGTTTCAGAGGATTTTGTTACAAACACTGTGACGCGAGAATTGTATATAATATTAGATATATAATATAATATAATAAATAATAATGATAAATATCGCGCAAACGCGGTCTCGTCAGCGGATGATTGCATAAACTTTCTAACCTGCATGTCCAATAATAATTACAATAATAATATAATACAACCTATAATAATATTACGATATTACTGTTACATTATGCGGTCGCGACGCGAATACGGTTCAATCGAGCGGGTGCGTGACGGGGAGAGGGCGGACGTCCGGACCGAGAGACGGAAGACGAGCGCGAAAAAATGGAACGCCGGCTATGGCGATGACGAAGGTGGCGGAGAGGTGCGTATATTGATTAAAAGCCGGGAAAAGCGCGCGCGATAAACAAACACGCACGCACACACACTCGCGCACACGGGCACACACTCACACGCTCAAACATTAACACACTTACACACTCACACGCGCACACACTCACACACTTACACACTCGCACACTAACACACTCGCACACTAACACACTAAAACACTGACACACTAAAACACTGACACACCCACACAACAACACACGCACAGGCGTAAGTGTGTACATGTGGATATGGCCTGGCGCGCGTGTCAGCCTAGGTGGAGTGTGTCTGTGTGCTCGTACTATAATATATTGTGTACCGCCTACACCTATATAATAATATATACGTGTACCGACGGTGAGGTGTGGAGACTCGTTGTTGGATGCTGTGCGGCGACGACCCTGGCGGCGGCAGCGGCGGTGCGACGAACGGGCACGGCGGGATTGGTCCAAATTCAATTAACCCAATCGAGTGCGTGCGAGTGTTGTCTCTTGGTGTAAATACAACAACAACAAAAAAAATATACATGTTGTATGATAATATTATGTACATCATGTACGCGATAGGTATAGGTACATCGTATTATTCATATTATAGGTGCACATACATATAGTATCTAATGGGAATATACATCACCGGGCGGGACGCGTTGACTACTCGTAAACAATATTATTTATGTTGTTTTATATTATTATGATGTGTAGGTATACAGGTAGTTTTTAAAATCGTCAAACTCTGCAGTTCGGCGTTGGATGGGGCGGGAGTCGATGATTAAATCTGTTAGTGTACTGACGATAATATGTTCGGAAAGCTAACATTCCAAGGGGAGGGCTTCCATTCAACCAAAGCAGTATTTTTGAATGTGTCTGAAACCAGACGAGTGAGTGTGTTTTAATATTATACGTATATTGTTTTAACGTTTATGGTGATTTGTTTTTTGAATTCACCACCTAAAGGGCAAAGACGGACAGACGTTCCGTTAGTGTTTAATCAATATGAGTCTCTACGACAGTGTAAGACTTATTATTATTTATTTTTTATACCATCACTTTAAAAAGTAACAATAAAGATATCTATAATATGACACGTGAGTAACTGCAAAAGATGAAGACCTGTTTATTTTATTGATCGTTGATTAAAAATTAATTTTCCTTTTTATAATTCATATTACAATCGCCCCAATGGTGTACAGACATATAATATATATATATATATTTTTTATTGCGGCACTCTTGAATAATAAGTCGATTGCGTCTGTTATACCATTTGAATATTCATATAGTTTTAATTCAAAATTGAGTGTTCATAAATATTTCAGTTGAATGTCAGACCGTTTGTCCAATAATACTTAAGTCCAAATAATTTCCAGGCGAAAATGTTTTAAAAATATTATAAAAAAATTGAATAAACTTTAAAATGGCAATATAAACCTCTAATTATTAAATAAATGCTCCATGGTTGTACTCAACTGAGAACCCTAGTTAGCAAGATGCATAATATACAACTTATCGTCTTTGAATTTATTAAACTGTTAGAATATACAATTTGTTAAAACAAAGAGATGCGTTGAATAAGTTTCTTAGATAAACTAATTATTACCACTCTACTCAAGTGCACAATCCCATAATAAGTTTTGTATAAATAAATAATGGACATTAGATATTAACATAATTCAATTATTACATTTTTCACAAACACAACATATGGTAAATAATAATAAGACACTTCACATATTATGTACTTTATGAACAAAGACAATTGTAAGCTTCACACTGGCAAAACAAAAATTGACAATGGATCTTGGATGCTTTCAGTTTTAAGAAAATTCGTAAAGTTGGAATAATGATGTGACCTCTTTCTCCATACTACGATTAAATTTGTTAAGGTTCAATATTATACAGTATTCAAATTGTATTCCATATTTTACTGAAACACTATAAATATTTCATAGGTACATAATATGGCATACAACAATTTTTTAGTTGAGATTATTACGAGCATAATATGAGCATAATTTATTATTGTAAGAGTGCACCGTATGTTTACAGTTAAAAAACTTTTATCAAACCTTTGATAAAATGTTACAATCAATAATAATTAATATGGATTTTAGACCGTCTTATTTTCCATATGCAATATAATGCAATATACATAATATCAATATCATAATTCATAACACACAGTATATACAAACTTAGTTTATGTATGTGTCGTGTAGGTACAGGATACCTTATACTCAGTCAGTGCTGGTGCGTCTTTTCGTAAAATTTTATTATAAAATTAATCGTATCTTTCATAAATAAATTATTTTCATTATTTGTTGATATTCATTATATTATATTATAACTTTTTTTTATATGTACTGTGACATGTTAGTTTAAATGTTTTGATTTTTGTATAGATATAATTGTGTTATTATTATTAAGTGTCTTAGCACGTTTATTTGGGAATACAATCATATCCCCTTAATATAATATAAACTAAGTGCATATTATTAACGCAATGTATTCCACTCATCGTCACCAAGTTCGATAACGGATAGTCTTTCGTACATCTATGACACGTTTACGGTAATAATAATAATAATAATAATAATAATAATATAACCACTCGCTCGGGGCAATAAACACGTCGTGATTGGGTCCACACAAAAGCAGACGAAGAGTCGAGAGTAGAACTGCAGCCGTAGACGGTTTTCCGGACAGGATGCTCCGGAAGCGTTTTTCTCTTTTTATTATTTTCATCCGAAACGCGCTTATAGCCCCGTGTACATAAAAAAAACAACAAACGGTGTACGCAACATAATGTGCATGTGGGGTATTTTTTTTCTATGTGTTTCGTCACCACCGAACTAAAGGTTTTCCAAGCTTCAGAGCGTGAAATACTTTATATTTTTTCAAACGCGCACGCTTACAATCGATCGCGTCCGTTTTCTGTGCAGCGCACCGGAAACACAAGTGAATATTATATAATATAATATATCTATGTTTTTTTTTCAAGCTGTTGGTATACTGTGGCTTGTGTTTCGTTCTTGATCGTCCAAAATACAATACGATGCAACGAATATTATTCCTTCCAAAAACTTAACTGTATTTCAATGTTCATCCGTAGGTTTTAATCATCATAATTACATAGTTTTCATTTATTATCATTGTTCAATAGTATCTATCTACCACGTATATGTAATAACTAAATCGGCGATTTAACAAATTAGCATATTTTTATAATTGACCATTGACTGCAGGTGACGAAGTTTAGTTTGACAAAAATATATTATATAATATACCACTTTTACCTATCACAATAACAATAATTAATTAAACCAGCAGCAGACATTTTTCTTTTAATTAAATATTCAATATAAGAATATTTACTACCGTTGCTAGTATTGTTAAAATGACACACAATTGAGTGGGAAATATTGAAAACACAAAATATTTTAGGTGTTTGTATTTTTAAAGCCTCTTACATGTTTACAGAAAAATTCATATTTCAACAGGTTAGAACGTTGGAAATATGCCCTCTGGAATTAAGCCAACAACTACAGTGTTTTTAAGTAGGTACCAAATATTAATTTATCAAGTTTGTATTACTCGTGTTAAATGTTAAAAACTTTTTTAAACACCGACAAAAATTAAAATTAAAAATTCCCACCTATCCACTACCAGATCATGGCTTTCTGTTCAGTTTGAGTAATCCAAACAATTCAAAAAATATAATTTTATTATTATTAATATTAAAGCTTTTATGCACGAAACAAAGTATTATTAGTAATGGGTCCGAAATCAATAACCATCATATAATATTTTTGCAGGTGTACAAACTCACATCGATTATTCGATGAATCAATAATTTGTGTTATTATTTTAGTATAATAGCGTTTGAACACTTATTTTTGTTAAATTAAATCGATTGGCGACAATAATGTCGACCCGTAAACGAACGCAAAATACGTTTGAAACGCATGCATGGTACAATACCGACTATTTGCACCTAAATCGTGACAAACTAACGAGGTAAAAAATAACGATTTAAAATAGACCGCGGTGTAAAACGAAACCGATAAGATAACCGAGCTGCAGACAGTGTCGTTCGGGGTGCATCGCATTTAAATATTATGATGAAATTGTAACGGGAAACCCTAATCCCTCGACTCGTCCTTCGCACGGAATGTGCGGCGGCGCGCGCGATTATTATAATACCTACACATTATAATATTTTACATCGCGAGTTCTGCGATTCTTGTGCGGCGCTCGTGGGATCCCGAGTCAGGTGCCTGCAGCTTGGTACGACGGAGCCGCTTTTAGATTTTCCGTGAAATAATACGAGTCGTGGTTTACAAGGGCGTCGTTTAACCACCGTAGTTGTATACACGTCATATACCTATACATTACATCGCACCGAGAGCGAGTGGCGTGCGAACTCTGGTACTCGCCGCCGCGCGGAGATCCGCATCCGGCGTGACGGTGGCTTTGAATAAATTAGTGATTTTCGCGCTTGCGGGTAACCTATATACATGTATACGTATATATTATAATATGTGTGTGTGTGGGTATATATTTGTATATATATATATGTTTACAATATATACGTACATATTTTGTATATAATTCGGCGTAAAACGCGGGAGCGTATATACTACTATAGTGCGTGTACTGTATATATATATATATATATCGGCACCTATACGTGTATATACGATATTATATACCATATACAACTATACAGTGCCCGCGGTGGAAAAAAAGTAGGGAGTTGCCGGTGGTTAGGTCCGCGGGAGAGTGTGGAGGACAGCTGCCGCGGCCGGGCTAAAAGTATAATGTAGGTGAGACAATGGAGGGGTCGGCGGGGTGAAGGAGAACCCGCCGCGTGCAACTCGACGGTGAAAAACGTATTTTATTATTATACCGCCTTTTATTTTGTTTTTTTCACCCACGACCTTTTATATTCTATATAATAATATATTCGACTAGCTCCTTAAAAAAAAAAAAAAAAAAACCGGGAGCAGAAGCGGTCTTTGCATTTTAAATTTTAAATCTCTGAGAACCGTCGTGCAGTCCTCCGCCGCCAATGCCGGAGATCGCGAGATGCGACTAAACTCACCCTTCTAACCCGACCACGACCCATCGCCATAGTCTCAAATAATAACGACAACGCTTTTTCCGCGTACGTAATGTATTTATTCGTTATTTTTCTTTTGGCTCTCTTAGCGACATACATTATTATTTATTGTTATTATTATTATTATTATTATTATTATTATTATTATCATCATCGTCTCGTCGAAATTTATTTTTATTTTTCAGTCGAAACTACTATGTATAATTATTATTGTTGTCTGTAGCCATTTAGTGATATATTATAATAATACCACTCTGGCACGCAACAGCCGAGAGCTATATTATAATATATTATTATACGTAATGCGTTTAAATGCGTACGTTTTCAGAGAAATCGAATTTAATTCGAATTTGCACATATTATATTATATGTATATATAGAGTACTAAGTATATTATATAAATTATATACATATGTGTGTTTGTGTTTGTAGTGTGAGTGCGTGTCTGTGGGCGGTGTATATTTACGCACGCGCACACGGGTGTTACGGACGGTACATCAACGACCAATTTCGATAATGGAAAAAACGTAAACTTAATTTACAAGCGTTTTACTTACTTTTATTTATTAGATCGTTTCAGTGCGCTTTAATCAATTTAGATCTTATTCCACCTTTTGTGTTTTGCTTCAGCCCACGGATAATACGAGAAGGATAAAAACGATTCGAAACAATAATAATAATAATAATAACTTCTCTTCGACAAACGCCGACCGCACAGTGAATATTATTATTAAATCAATAAAATTAATATGTTAGAAATTACAACAATAACACTGCGGAACGCTTATGCAAATATGCGATTGTAAAAAGGGCGGGTAAGTGTATGTCGCTCTGCTGTACAGTAGGTTACAAGTGAGTCACTGTAATGGATTGTGTTAGATTTTAATCCAATGATATAATATCATTGAATAAGAAAAACGATTCTGAGCGAAGACGGTCCAGTCAGTCTATAATATCTTACTAAGTCTAAATGTATTTGATGATATTATTGTGAATAAAGTAATTAATTTTAGTATTATAGGCATTAGTATCTACTATATTTGGTTAAATTCATTTTTCTCAAAAAAATTATATTTTAAAATACCATTGCGTGTATATAAAATATAACGATACATTCTAAAAGTTTCATATACCAACAAATAATATTTTTAAATTATATCAAAATAACTAAAATCATTATTCTTGGTTTAAATATGAAATTTTGTCTAAATTTGAAATTAAAATGTCTGTAAAAAATAAATGTGTTGATATATTTTTTAGATTTTTTGGTTACAGTATGATTTATTTATGAGAATTTTTGTTTTAAATTTTCAACACTTAGTTATAAAAACTGAACATTTTATAATTTTTTAATTACAATGATTTATAATTTTCGAGATTTTGACAAATTTTGTCAAAATTCGAACTTTAAATGCTTATAAAAAAAAATCGTGCCTATGTATTTTTAAAATTTTTCAACTGATATTGTAACAATATATAAAAAAGCTTGTATTAAATTTTCAGACTTTTTGGCCCACCAAATAAAATTTTATTGACAATTATAAAAAAAAAAACTAAAAAAATTGAAAACTAAAAATGTCTGTAAACAGCTCAAAACAAATCAAAATATTTTCAAAATTGAATGGTGTATAGAAAATGAGAATATAAACATTTAGTGAAATTTTCATGCATCTACAATTATTCGTTTTTGAATTACAACCAAATAAGAAAAACGCTACATGAGAAATCGAGTGAATATCCTATGTTGTAAAATTATGAACTTAAAACACTCATAAAAAATTATTTTTAATTGCTTTTAGATATTTTATTTTTGATAAAAGTAGAAAAAATTACGTTAAATCTTGTGTTAAAATTTAAAACCTTAGATTTAAAAAGAAAAATTTTTATGAATTTCTAACTCCAAATAATTTGCAAATTTTCGTCATTTTTACGTAATTTGTCAAAATTTCAACTTTAAATGCTTAAAAAAAAAAATTGTGACTACAGATTTTTAATATTTTTCATGTGCCTTTGAAACAATATATTAGGAGCATTCTATTAAATTTTCAAGAATTTTTAACGAATAAATAAAATGTTATTGATTTTTAAAAAAAAAAAAACCAAAAAGATTGGAAATTTAAAATGTCTGTAAGCAGCTCAAAATAAGTCAAAATATTTTGAAAACGGTATGGTATATAGAAACTGCTTATATAAACATTCAGTAAAAATTTCATGTATTTACCGTCATTTTTTTTAGACTTACACCAAAAACCAAAATCGATTTTATCGAAAATCAATGTTGCGTAAAAATTCCCGTTTTTTCCTTAATTTTCCATTTGTTTTTCACGGTACTTTTGAAAACTACTGGAAAATGTTTACTTTTGACCCCCCAAAGTACCAACTAGATTCACTTTCCTATCAGAAAAGGTACTATTGAAGAAAATCTAAGCACTTTTACTGTCCCAAAACGTGATGACAGACACAAAAATAAAAAAAAAAATAAAAAAAAAACACACATCATTGTAAAACCAATACATTCATCGCTCCGCTCAGAATCTAAAATAATAAATTATTTTATCATCGATAACATTTTCTCATGATGTTATCGTAACTTTTACTGACTGAGAGATATGTGACATATACGATATACGCGCACAAGATATACAACTCTATTGTTATCACTGTGAAATACTCGAGACCTACAGATTCACTGCAGCCGGCGTAGTTACCACCCGGAAGAGTGCTCATTCGGCTGCGCTTCGTCAATGATTCGTAGAACTCCACCGCGCGAACCCCACCGCCGCTTGTATATTTTACCATAGATACCATTTTAAAACCCGTTGAAAAAACACGAGAAAACGGTTCAAAATATAATTAGCGAGAGAATAGTATACATATATTATAGAAACATTGCAAATCTAATAACGCGAGTCTCCTACGGCTAACGGTTCAATGCGTGTCGTCTGGGATCTATAGCCGAAAAAATGCTGTTTTTAAATTTGCCCAACACAGATATTTCACACACAAACTGTGTAAACGTAACTTATAGCCAATAACAGGCTACAGGTAGCAGTAGTTATTATATAACATCTCACGCGCGTCGCTGTATACGGAAAATAAAAAAATTAGTTCATCACTCGGCATTATAAATGAATACTTTTCAAAGACGGTGTTTGTACTTTGTAATAATAAGATATGAACGCGTACACATATTGTATGTTATGATTAGCGCTGAGGACTTCTAGTTTTTAATATTTGTCTAGAAAAGTCGTAGAACAAGGTGAGTGATGTATGAAATAAACATATTACATAACACAAGGAGGTTATATTTACAATTTTACTTTGCATATTTTTGCATATTATAAACAAAATAAGAGCATAATATAAAAATAAAAATATATACAGTCAATACAGTCAACTTATATATTATAATATTAATATTTTTTTTCTATTATTGTTCTTAAGCATCGGCAACTATGTACATTAACATTTTGTAGGGGTGTTACGGTCGGTTGAGGAACACGTGTATGTGGGGAAAAGATTCGTCACTAAAAACTCGCGTGGTCACCCATCCGGGAACTAGCGACGCCTGCCGAAGCTTTACCTCAGATCACGTTAGTGACTGAGGACAACCACCGAGCCACACCAATTTCCAATATTAATATTATCGGTTAGGTAATTCACTATCTGGTCGATAACATTGCGACACGTGTAAGATTGTAGGAAGTAAATACTTCAGTTGTCCGTCATAATTTATCGAACATTGTTGGTTAATTATCGTGCAATTAATTTTTCAAGTGTTTATCAATTAATTAAAATTATTTATATTTTAATTTTTTTCACATATTATATATATTATAATTAAGGTTCCATAGGTATTTCATACAATTTTTTAGAGCATATTTTAAGACTTAATTACATATTATTTGTTTTTAAATGCATATGTGATACATATTTTAAGGTTTTTTATAGTACCTACTATAGAAGTCCTAAGCCCTAATTATGATGTATATAATTGTATAATAATAATAAATATTATTTAACCGTCGCGCGTCGAACAGAAACTATACAGTAATAGTAGGTATATGCGTATTTTATTCGATATATTACACAACAGTTTTTAATTTATATCAATTATTATTCAGTTGTCTGTTTCGTGATGCCAAACCTGGCCTCGAAGTATTTGACCCAAAACTTTTATGTGTGTATATAATATAAATAGTCAACCAAATACTGATTATATTATAACAATAATAATTAAAAAGACCTACAACATTTTTAAAACGTTCGTTTTTTTTCAATTATATTATATGTACAATAATGTCCCTCGTTGTGGCTGTGATTATAAGGTCAAATCTGAACAAATAATATTAACGAACGCGTTTTAATCGGAGTTGGTTGTTAGCGACTTAACGTATCATTAATGCTCCAGGTAAAAGATTTGATTGGTCGTATGTGCATAGCGTTTCGTAACAATTTAACAGTAGTGAGTAGTGACTGTTGGTTTTAGTAATGTGACATACTGACATGAACGCGTATGATACACCAAAAACTATGTTATAACATACCTAAACAAGTATATCTCAGGTTTAAAAATATTTATATTTTAAATAATTTAAAATTTAAAATGAAATATGTTATATTTTTCTGTGAATGACCAATTGGCAATTTACGAATTTGGCCAATCTGCGATACTTAAATAATTACATAATATTATTTAATATTTTTTTATGTAACGACTTATAATTTTGTGATTTTGTTGCGAATGTAAATAATGAACAATAATATTATTGAAACCAATAAAACTTAGATATTCACATTTTATTTTAATTGATTTAAAAATGTTTATAATAATTTTGCTTAAACGTCTTAAGCCCCGTTTTGATGTAATAACAATTCTGTAGTTCTTGTATATAACTCATCAGTCATAATCGCTAATATAAGAAAACGTGTAATTTATAATATTTTATACTTCTATTGTTACGTAACATGTTTCTGCACGTTTGGCGGTATGAAACATTTATTGTAGGCACTATGTACATTTCATATTTTCACATTATCACAATAAACCTGATAAAGTAACTCCACGATCTTATATCGAACATTTAATTAAGATATACATAGATTTGTACATTTCTAATTTCTATAAGCACATCAAACTAAAAATAACTTTGTATACTTCATTATTTTATCATTATCTCGTTATTTTATGGAAAATGGAGCAACTATATCGTATCCTGCATTCAAGTGAATTTTCTTAAAATATTAAACTAATTAAGCTAAGACAACAAAAATAGAAACAATGTTATTAAAAAAAAAAACGTTAAACTTATTTAAAACATTTTTAAATACTACCAGTAGGTACCTACATAATTAAATAGGCAAGTGGTCCTACTTATCATCAATAAAATGTATTGTTTTTATAGGTATATGATAATACCACTACGTCTGCCTGCCGAGGAATACGCAATTCAATACACTGTATTGTAATTTGTAAGTTGTAACATTGAAGCAAAGGTCAATAAAAGGGTCATTGGAAATGAGGATATTAAATGGAACCATCTAAGTGTTATTTTAATGGTCTTCAAGACATTTCGATGGGATGGATGGTTTCATTGTTGTATTATTATGTTTTAAATGAATACGACAATAATCTGGTGTCCAAATATTCGCCATCAAACGTGTTGAATGAGATCAACACAAACCACAATAATGGTTCACATAAATATTAAAATTATTTTACAACTTAAATATTTTATTGTCTGTATATTATTCGGAATAGATCTCGCTGTTGGCCGTTTGGTAAACTGTGTATAAATGAAAAACCAGAACTCTTTTTCTACGTACAATGTTGTTTACTGAATATATTATGTAAAATAAATGCGACGCAAGAAAAATATTGGCATTGGTTTAACGCGCGTAACGTTAAAAACACAAGTACCAAGTATAATGGGGTTTTGAGATTATACGACACGTTATTGCTATACTGGATTAAATGTCGATATTTTTAGAGATGTTTGTTTTTCATTGCAGTTTGCAAAATAGACTTTATTGTCACATTAATTCGTGTTTTTTTATGGTTTACAATTTGTTTTAACGATATAATTATCCAAATAGTCCATCCATGTGGGTATTCTTAATAAAATGACAATATAATATTATGCAGTATGAGTGTACTCGTGAACTATAATCACGCATAACACGAATATTCAAAATCATAGCAATAAGTAATAACAATATTACTTATTTATTGTAGTTTAGAATGGTTTTATCAAATTTGATCTAATGGTAAAAAAACTTTTATTATTTTCGACAGTTAATATTTACTATTGAAAATAATTAACATTTACAAACTATTGTATATTTGTATACATTGGAAGTCTTGTGCAGTTACATACTTACAGGTGTTTCTTTTAAAAGTAGTTCACAATAATTTTTACTCATTATTTAATTGAATTACTTTTAAAATAAACCAAACACATTAAAATAGTGAATGTTTATTGATACACTAAAAAATGAATTTAATCTTATCCTAATAAATCACACTATTACGCTTTATTTTGAATAAATTATTCGTGTAATTGATAATAATTCATTTACATATCGGGTAAATTACAAAAAAAAACTATTATACTATAGCTGCGTGTGTTATCTCAGCTTAATGAATATTATGTATGGTTGAATTACGGGTTTGACACACCTTAAGATAGATTAATGAATAATGAAGATAGCTGCTAATGATTTAGAAACCTTTTACTAAAGAGTGACCTTTCATTATCGGTCACCTAGGCATGCATTTAAACGCAGAAATAATGGTTTTTGTTGACGAGAAAAAGATTTCAATGCTTTTGTTTTTGTTATTTAAATAATATAAGGAATGGATACAGATATACAGCGACTAAATGTTCGGCACACCTCCGGAGCATTTAGCATAAGTACGAGTATTAGTATTGTTTTATAATGTTAAAAGCAATCGTAAATTTGCAATAATAAATGATTGCATTTGAAACTAGATTTACCATGAGTTTATAATGTAGTATATTATTATAGAGTTTATAATACGTTTTTAAAATTTTAAATAATCATAGCTCATAAATCTATAATAGCAAATTATGACTTTAGATTTATGATTAGCGATTCTTGAACTGTACTATATACTGTATATTTTAGGGTATAATACTGTATATTATAGTGTATCTTGTATACTAATAATAAAACTATTATTTAGTATCGGAAACAAATTGCTATAGCTACGTTTGGATTTAAAAAAGTTTAATTGTATTCTTTAGGCAATAGTTAGCATTTTTATTTTTTTTTAACAAATTTTTATCTCAAAATACCATCTCCCCGTAGAGGAACCAAAACTTAAAATAAAACCTCGACATCAGTATACTAAATATATGGGAGACCCTGGTAAACAAACGCTGTGTAGTCACATTATCAGCCACACGAAATTCTTCAGTTATAATAATGATATGTATAGGTAAAATAAAATAATTGAAGTCCATAAAAATAATTATAATGTCTCTCAATGACTCAATGGTGTATATAATTTGAAGATGATCATCAACACGATCATCATCATAAATGATCGTATGCTACTTATATAATATTATATGCTATACCTAATGGTAATTTATCAATCACTTATATAATAACATTTGTATATTATTAATTATTATACAGACGAACAATGACCATCGCCACTGCAGCGAGTACGATATTATGGCGGTTTGTGTCGTTATTCGAGGAGGGGGTGGAGAGCAACGGTACTAGACACGCGAAACGTGTGCTGAATTGGGCACCGCTTGCTGCTGGGAAAATGGGCAAAACCGTCGTCGGTGATGAATAATGAAACGCGCAAGACGCATAATATACTTTAACGACATGGTCGGCGTCGGTGGCGGCGTCAGTGGAGACAGCGGATTGTAAGTTGGGGATTAATTCCACACACGGCCGGACCGGGCCCCGCGTTTACAATAATAATATAATAGGTATAATAATAATATTACAAACACCGCCGCGACGGCTTTACGTCGTTTTCTCTCTTTCCACCGCCTCAGTGTGACGTGCGCATATTTATTTATATATTTTTTTTCGTTCGTATTTATATACCCATTTTGTACGCACACGTTATTACCATTTTTCCGTATCGTTGAACTTTGTTTTCATACGTGCAGGCCACGCGAAAAAAAAAAAAAATGAAATGCATTACACGCCTGTGCGCGTTGGCGCCGCGTTTACGGACGATTAACATTTTTGTTTATCGCACGGCAATAAAATAAAACGCCCGTTCGCCGCGCCAACAGGTAGCGGTGATATATTTTATGCGGTGGCGACGCGCGACTTATATTCGCTGGTCTGGTCGTAAAATAGTATAATATACAATCACCCACGCGCCGTAATAATAGTAAAATGCAACAAACTGCAGCAGCAGGAGTCGAACTCGTTATTATTTATTTACCTTTTATATAAGAGTTGTATACATTAATACTTGTAATTTGTATAATATAATACAATATTGTACGTATAATATGTTAAGCTACAATACTATTTGTAATATCAGAAGAACTTTGTGTAACGAAAAATTTCCACGTTCGATATGAGTGGGTCCGCAGAAGTAAAAATCGAATAAACTCGTAGGAAGTAAATAATATGGGTACCTACTTCACATTATGATTTTTTAAAAATTATACTTTAGATCGAAAATCATACGATTTACGATGACGCAAATAATATAATATTAAATATATTTAATTAAGATAAAATGTGTAGGTACATCGTGTTACATTAATATTTAATATGAATTGTTATGATGTAATATAATTATAGTAAAATAGTATTTTACCTCTGATCAATTTTTGCGCGTTTCCCAAAATATTATTAGAAAATGGCTGTTTAATATTTGCGGATAAATACATATTATTCAACAGAAAACTACGTTGCATTTCGTAAAAATTACATGATTTGAGACGTCCCCCATTGTTGATTAACTACTTACATAAGTACGCAATATAAATATTAAATACTTATATATTTAAAAATGTTTTTCCGATGAGCATATTATTTTATTTTTAATTATTCATTGTTTGCCTTGCTGGTTAGTATAGTCTTAAAATGGTGTACTGACAAAGATGCAATTACTTAAATCGTTTTTTAAAACTTAAAAATAATGCAGAACAATTTTAAAATTATATTAGAGGTATGCATATATATTGTATTGTACAATGTATATACACGCATTTCAGAAAAAAGGTAATTAACAATGTAAAAAATACCTAATAATAAACAAAAATTATTATTTTTTTTTTATAAAATTGTAAAGTGTACTCGATATTTATAAAACTTGTTTAATGTATACATGATTAAGTACATTGATTTATATGATTAAGTATTAAAATTAAAACAGATATTAGATCAAAAGTATACCTACATTTTTATATATTATAACAAAAATAAAAACCCTCCACTTTCAAAGTAGGTATAACAAAATAACAGTATTTCGTAAGTGTTCAATTAAAAATTAGGAGAATAGGGTTTTTTATTTTATAGGATTAATCAAAAATCAAATATTATTAGCTATTTAGAATAGCACAATAATTATGACTGTAATATAATTTTAATGAATATATAAAATTATATCCAAAAACCATCTATATAAGGAAATTAAATGTTGGAAATATAACTTATGGTGTCCTTAAATAAAATACCCAACATTTTTTGACTATAGATGATTTTAGAAAATCTAGTATCTTTTTTATTAATGTACTTATAAATATATAAGTAGTTCTATAATCTATTATACTTTAAGTATTCAATTGGTGGCCGGCGGACAGGTGGCAGAAAATACATAATTTAATTCATTTTTAATTTCAAAATATATATTATATCGTTGAATACAGTGTGTACGATGTGCATATTTTGATGTAATTACCTGAAACGGAAGACGAACGGCATTCGTACGACGTGTAAGAAATCTCGGAAAATGTCGGTGCTGGTGTCCGACTATAATATATAGTCAAACTGTACGTCGGCTCCAATGTATTCTAAAATTGAAATAATATACACCTTAGAGTGCCCCTTCGTGGTGGACGGATCGGCAGCATCAAGCACACTGTCGGTCGACCACGCGTGAATCCTCCCCGTTTTTGGAATGCGCTGAAACGCGCGGACGCCGTTTGGCACCGCCCACTGCGGAAAGCTTGGCGCCCCATCCCAGTCCCGTATACGTCGACGCCACATGGCGTTTCTCAAATCGCACGGCTTTCACAGTCTTCTAATATATAATATATATTAATATATTATATTTAAACACAAGACATGCAGACGAATATAAAGTGATTCTTTCAGCGACGAATAACGTTCATTATTTTGAAGTGTGTCAATTTTTTTTTGAAATATTTTTTAAGTTTGGGAAATTTCAAGACACGTATTATCATGAAGTGAGCTAATGTTTAATAATTTTATATTGACCTCTGCCTTCATCAAGGTTTTTTTGATATTACACAGTACGCTCATTATATACACCCAAAACTATTAACTATACATATTATACCTACTACCTATATACAGACAATATAGTTATCAACAATTTTAACTTGTTTTTCTAACAACGTTTGTTTTTATTTCGTAATCTGGAGCATCCCAATACTTCCTAAAATCACCAAAACGCTGAATCTTAAACAAATAGTTTTTTTTTTTTAATTAGTAAATATATCTACAATCTATACATTAAATTTGGATCAGCGGAGTATAAAGTTCACTACAAATGTCTGAGTATATTACTAAAAAGTAAAAACCTTGACAGTATATATTCGCGCCTGGTATCATGTTATTTAAAACGTGATTGCTTATATAAATAAAACAAAATAATATTGCTTTAATATTTATTTATTTGCTTAAGGTTTCAATTACTGGGGTCATTAGCCTGTAAAGTTAGTAGGGTTGGAACGGTGAAGATGGAACTGTTGGTATACGGTTGAAAACGGTTGGTTAAGATTTTAAGAACATGTGTACGAGTGGCAAGGTTTTTGCATGCTACGAACTCGGATGATCACCCATCCGAGAACTAGTGACAACGGCCGTTGCTTACTCTCAATCACGTAGCATGATTGGTTTTGGCCACTGCGCCGCGCCGCGCCACTATATTTATTTAAATGCTGACATTTTCGTTAAAATTCGGAATAGATTGAACTTTGGTATTTATTATTTAAGGTTGCCATTTAAAAATCAAAGGTTGATTAAAGTGGTTTTGCCAACAAACATAATAATTAATCATACTCTGTCAATTATTATTTGCACATATTTATCAAAATATTTACAACATTTTAATATAGTCATAATAATATTATGTGGGTCTTCCGAATTTCATGTGACAAAAATGGTGGAGATTACGCAATCCTCCCCAATTTTATCACACCACAGTTGAAAGACCCAACTGACAGTTCGTATATATATAATAATATAAATATTCACATTAGATAATAATATAATTTACATTTCAAAAAGACAATTTTGATTACGCCATAACCGCGATCGTTGTAATTTTCCTGATAAAGTATACCTCGATTAGAAGAGCATACTTTTATAATAACGCAGTATACACGGGGAGCGGCAAAGTCTCATCAAAAAGACCTCAACGCCCTTTCAAAGAATCATGTTAAATAAAAGTAACAAGCATTATTTTTAATCGAAAAGTTGAATAGTTTGAATTGAATAAATTACAGTGACGAATGTACTCAATGATAGGTTAGGTACACTCAACACATATAATATTAGCTATACTATACAGCAGAGCTACTTCCCCGGTTTGCTTTTATTCAGTTATTAAAATATCTTGTGATGTGCTCATTGATTGTAACATCATAACTATATCTATATAACATTTTATGAATCTATTATGTGTACTTAATGAATCTGTATTGCAAGATGCCAAGATGTATATATAGTATAGTACATGTGATGAAATCATTAAGTAAATTATTTACTTAAATAATTTAGGTTAAATTTCAATCTGTATAACAGCCCTATATCTATCTAGAAATTATGTTGTGCTTCGATCAATACTGTTCAGGAGCACTGAAAAAAAAATTAAATCTTCCATATAAAAATCTAAACGCCTTAAATATTTTTGCATTTGGCTTATTGATAATAATATGTTTTCAAAATCTCATTATTGATATTGTGAAGTGTCTACAAAGAGAGATTCATTGGAAAGCTTAAACTGTACAAATTTAAGACTATTTAGCACAACCTCAAGTTTTTGCACTGTATATGCCCAAATAAGTCTTATAGCAATGATTTATATTGAATGGTTTTTGTGTAGATTCTAGATAGAAAGTTTCGAGTTCTGACGTAAAAGTGGGGCGAAGTAAATGTAATCGACTGCAGTTTGATGTTTTATTTTATTCATCAAACGGATTACGGAACAGACTTAAAATTACGATTTAATATAATATAAAATAAGGTTCATAGATTATATTAGAACATTATAAGAAGATAATAAAATGTATTTAGGTAAATACAACAATTAAAACCCGGCGAAGTAGCTCTGCAGTATATAGTAATATATAGGTGTTCAGTATTCCACGCTATTGAGTAGGTCACTGTAATGAATGTTTTAGATTTGAATTCACCGATAAATCATTGTGTACGTTGAAAAACGAAATTATTCTGTGCGGAGACGGTTTATACTTATATTTCTATGTTTCAGGATATTCGTCAGAGATCGGAGGTTAATATTATATTGCTGTGTCATCAGATATCTGTACATTTAGGTAGGTACCTACGTGTTTTTATTGTATGTTGAATCTTGAATGTCTATACAGTTTTATTAAAACATTTTATCGAGTTCATCGTTTAAGTGTAACTATACCTACTGCTCTGCAGTTATTAACGTTTTTTTACGATTTTGTGTGTTGTGTGAGTGTCGTGTGTGTTACAGGAGCAGGGGTTGTGGAACCTCTATAAACCATTAATACGCCACAGTTGAAATCATTGATCATTAATTCATAAATAACAAAACACATTTAAACGTAAAATACTTAAGTTACCAAATATTTCTGAGTATACTCTATCTGATACGTGATAAATATAATTAACTAAAACGTATTTGAGTCTGTACTATATGGTTTTTGGAAGTAAAATGATAGCTCCTACAATTAAATATTTATATACTTACTATAAATATTATGCATTTGCGGTGGCTATACATTTAAAAAATATCAAATGGGAAAACAAAATAAACCCAAGTTAATTGTTAACTTTGAATGAAATTGAAAACGATATTTTGACAGCCGTCATTATGCAAAGTAATAGGTAGATTACCCATATTAAAAATAAAAATTTTAGTTATTTACACG
Organism: Nasonovia ribisnigri; assembly: GCA_027563435.1. NCBI lineage: Eukaryota > Metazoa > Arthropoda > Insecta > Hemiptera > Aphididae > Nasonovia > Nasonovia ribisnigri. The sequence goes on from JANEHU010000084.1 coordinate 61,132, forward strand.
TCCTTACCGCAATTATAACAAATTATGTACTTGTATTATAATAGGCATATTGCACATGTTATAATCATGTGTTTTAATGAAGTATACGAAGAAAAAAAATGTTTATTTTCTACAATTACACGAAGACACGAAGCACACGGTTGTTTAATTATATAGTGAATATTAAACTTGTATATAGAAAATATATAACTAGTAATAAATTAAAATTTACAGGTAATAAACCGATTCGTCGCGCGTTAACATTGTAACAGTTAAGCGAGGACGAATTCTGTTACATTACGGCGTTACAATACACCTAAATGCTCCAGTGTGTACCCGCCTTAAGACTATACGAAACGGCGCTATGCACCACGTGCCCCGTGGTCGTTTTCCCACTATGATTATATTATTTATAATTTGTAATCAATGGATAGATTACAATAAATTTATAAATGCATGTACCTGCTGTATAGAACCTTAATAATCCGTGGACCTCGGTAAACGCGTGGTGGTAGTATATTAATTTTTAATATTAGTAGGTAACTATACTTACAACTACTATAACTTGTCCTAATTTCCGAACCCAGAACAAATTTATCTACAAAAATGTCATTATTTGTGATCTCTGTCACCCGTCTCATTAATTAATATTAAAAATAAGTCAAACTAATTCAATACATTAATAACATATTTACATGAAACACCTGTATAATAATAATTATTATAACATCCAATATTGTTTGTTGCATAATTATTATATAATATTCTATTTTATTTACTACTATTTTGAATAGTAAATATATTTTTATTTTATTTGTAGCTCGTATTATTGTTTTTTCTCGTTCATTTCCAACGCTCACGGTATTACAATTAATGTGACGAATGTTTGGCGTTTGGATGAATTTTCGTAGGCACTGAGCCGATTACGTTATATCAGTGAATGTGTCTCCTATGCGGTGGATCGGTTTCCACGCCGATGATTTTGGCACTTTGAGAAATAGATAATCTAAACGATTATAATATGACAATTGGTTGCAGCGTAAAACTGCACGATCCCTGGCTCCTATCTCAGGACTCAGGAGTAATACTATTGCGCCCGTCAGGGGCGAACGCAGGAAAACATTTTGAGGGGGGGGGGAGTGTTGATTTTTTTAAAAATATTTATAAATACCATACTATTGTGTCAAGGTGATATTTTTTTCCTGATATTTCAGGGGGGGAGGAAATATACTAACAGTGGTCAGGTGTATTGTATATATTTATATAAGTATATTACAACTGTCATCTATCAATTATTGTGAACGTTAAGAATTATTAAGGTTGTGCACAAAAGTTAACTTTAATATAATATAATATAATTATAATTTACAAAAGTAAATTAACCCCGGGAAGGTATATATTACATCGATAGCGGTGTATGAAGAGTGCAGTCGAGTAGGATAACTTGAGGGTAACTCAATAAGGGTACATCGTCACGATTAATTTTTCGTATTTTAATTCATGTCTCTGAACTCGATAAATTTCGGAATTCCGATCATGTCTTCCGGAAACGAATGCGAATCATCTACAACACTACAACAGTAATAATATTTGTACTGTAGTGTAAATATCGTTGCGAGAATAATATTTGCTAAGTGAATCGTAAATGTTTATTATTACTCTCGTCGATTTACAACGTCATAACTTTTATAGTCTCTGAATTGCTGCAACTAGGGTGGTTGAACAAGGGACTTGTTTAGGTTAGGTTAATGTATATTGAGGAATATAATATTATAAAAGGTAGCTAGGTAGGTACTTCGATATTATGTTCCTAACTATAGGTTATAACATAATATTATACGATGTAAACATAAACAAACATAATAATATTTTATAATAAATTGACGAAATATAACTATGATCACAGGGTAACGACTCTGAAAAGTATGCTTTAATTTATATATTATGTCAATGGAAAAATTCAGAACAGCCGCCATGCATGTTTAGTAAACATTGTTTATAATAAACAGTTAAATTGTGTTCAAACATTTTTTATCAAAATTAAATATTTTAATTTTTATGTTACTAGTTACTACCAACCAATATTCCATAATAGTATTAAACTAATAAGAAGACTTAGACGTAAATAAGGTCCTCAAATCGATAGGGCTTGAGGCCAAATGTTTCAAGAACAAAAAGGGTGGGATTCCGGATTCGTCTTCCACCCACTTTATACACAAAATTTTACTTATGATGGGTACAATTTAAAACAATCACAAATTAAATGTAAATTAATGTATTGTATAAATTTAATAAAAACGGTTTTATACAGTTACAAATTATAAATATCTTCTGTTATTAATCGCGAATGACTTGCCTACAGAGTTGCCTGGGAGTATGTTTTAGCGTCTTCTAGTTTCAAGCTATTCAACTTCTAGTTGAAATCAACCAGAATTAGAAAGTACTCAATTTCATACAAAATGTACTTGACTTGGGTATAATTGGAAGAAGAGAGGTGGACCACGTCGTCCGGAAATCTGAACTAGGAGTAATTTAAATACAATTTACTGGCAGAAAAATCATGTTAAAATAGTTGTGACAATTTTGTTTTCTTAATATGAGACTGTTTCACTTATATTAAAATAAAACACATAAAAATACATTTTAAATTATAATTAATAAAATCTATCTGATATAGGTATAGTGTTAAGGGTAAATGGGAATTCTTTACAATTTGTGCGCTCCTTAAAATATTGGCCTATAGTTGTACCTGTGACTTCAACTACTTCGAAGTTTGAGTTAATCAAGTCTGACTGTATATTTTTTAATTGTGTATTATAAAAGTGTTAAAAGGACAACACCTATCACGGAGCGCAATAAATTGTGTTGTGTTTTTTTGCATGTAAAAAGATAAAACGGGCGCAATCGTGTTTCACCGTCTATATCTCACGTCTAAATAATCGCTGCAAAAGAGAGTCAAAGACCGGGCCGTAATCCACGTATGCCTCAATTTAAAACGATTCAGACGTTAATTGCTGCAGCGTCGTTTTCGGCGGACGCTATGCTTGAAAGCGATCTCATCAGCCACCCGTAACGGCCGCTGACTGTAGACCCGTGGACGAGTTGTCGCGGCTTTTCCGCATCACTGTCCTGACACCGCGGGTTTACCGCACGACCGTTAGCCCTAACCTAACCTGCTGGCGACGGCGCACACCGTTTGTTCACACGAACAGTTAAGCGTCCTGAATGTCCACATCGACATACCTCGATTGACGACGAAACACTCGGAAGCCGACCCCCGACACTTCTGCACTTCGTTCGTGACCGTCACGGCACGGACTGTGCTTTTCGAACACAAACTAGAAATCGTTCCAACCGAAAGTGACTGTCAACCGGCTCACGATGGACGTGCATTCGCGATACCGAAGAGTGAAGGTAACGCCGTCTTCGGAAAACCGTTGCACAAAGTCAGCGGGACGTCGTTATTAAAGCTTGGTGGTGGCAGCGCGCCGGTGTTGGAGGTGACTTCCTGCGATTCAATTTTAACGCTCTAATATTGATCTATTCTTCCTGTATTTGGTATTATTTATTACTCATCGTCGTAGTATTAATATTACTTACTGGCTACTATATTACTAGACGATTATACGTGCTTATAAGTCTTATAACGATTCATAGAAGATACTAGTTAATTTTGGAAAACAAAATCTTTTATTTCACATTATACTTGATAATCCATTAAGCTATAGTTGACTTCTGACTTGGTTCTGTCGAATAACATTTTATAAATCTTAATTAAATGTTTTAAAATAACTTTAATTAGTATACAATAATATGAATCGAACAAGGTACAATATATTTTGTTCAACTGTTTTTAGGTCTAAATGCATATACACGACTAGGTTAACTTTATTCAACTAACATTTTCACTTATTTAAAATTAATTAAATTTTTTTTAAACTAATAAAACCTCTAAAGTTAAAAGTATAGTTCAATTATGATCACATATTTTAATTATAAAGACCATATTCAAATTATTGTGGAGTTAGGAACATATTTCCATTTAAAGAACGAGTACCTATGTCAATTTTCCCCAGCGGGTACTTTGGTGAAGATTGTTATTCACTGTGACCAATAGGTCATTACATATTTAAGAATTTAAAATTATTATTTTCATTATTTTGTTATAACTTTGGTTAGGACTTTGTTTTATATCATAATAAATAATAATTATTATTATTCTAATGTATTCATTAGTTTCTATTTTTTGATAAAATAATAAGATAGTAAAAACCACTTTGTGAAATACCTTAGTAATAAAATATATTAAACACTATCTTCATGAAAACACATATATTAACACATAATATATAATTTATAAAATAATAAATAACAATAAAATTGATTTCATTAAATATGGGTAATTTTTAATACTATATTTACTTTAAAAAGTTTCTTGCAAGTTCCTTGCTTTTTGATTTGCAAAAGTATCAATTATGTGATCAATATTCAATTCATCTGTTCGTGCTTTTTCAGTGTTTAAAATGCTTATATTTGTTAGCCGTTCCTGAGAAATTGAATTTCGTAAATAATTTTTAATCAACTTAACTTTCGAGAAAGAGCGTTCTGCCGATGCAACAGTTACAGGTAGAGACAAAAAAATTATGCAGGCAGTAAGTATTTCACTAAAAAGTGATGAAATATCATTTTCTATAATATATAAAGACAATTCTTTTATTGTTTTCATTTCAGTTTTTCCTAGAAAATCTCTTAATGATAAAACTTGCCTGGTCAAATCAGATGAAACATCAGTACTATAAAATGAAATGAAGTCATAACATGACTTAATTATATTCTCTTCACTGTACTTAATTAAATTCGATTGCGATAACTGTTAAACATACTCATAAGTTATTAATATTTTATAAATTTCTATTTTTAAATAACAAATAAATATTTTAAAAGAAAAAAAGTTCCAAATAGTTCGGCCACTGTCCCCGGGGCCCATTGTTATGATTTACAGGGGGCTCGGGGGTTCTTTGCACCCCTAGCACCCCCGGTTGTTGCGGCACTGTATTCACACCTATAGTATAATAAAAATGCTTAGGTAGACCACCAGTATAATATAAATATTTAATTGCTATCACTATCCACATATATGCAAACATAAAAAGTTTTAGTTAATTAGTGTATTGTTGAAGCCTTAAAGTTTACGATCATCACATTTTAATTGAAATGCAATAAAAAAATAAATGATAACACGTCCTTAATTGTCCAAATAATTATTCCTATGGATATAATTTATATGCTTCATGCATAGATAATATATTGTATCTAAATGTCTTTTTAACTCACCATTAGGTGCCTTAATAAATATTTAAAACCAAATTAGTCAACCACACATGTCAACTTGCCCCACTCTCCCCTAATCGTAAGTCGAATTCTCTAAACTCATAATAGTAAAGACATTATTATTTATTGTTAATACTTATTATAATATAGGTACTATGTCTATGTGTACCTACATTACAGATAATAGGTTATCATGGCTGGTCCCGAAACTCTATAGCGTTATCCTAATTCACGCGTGTCCCCAACCCCGCCCCACTATAAAATACTTGGAATTTCAAAAATTTCCTTAAGCCAATATTTAGCATATAATTACCAAGTATTTGCACGGGGATATACATTTCCTAAGTAATTCGAACTCCCATGGATGTATTATTTTCCTAGGATATTTATACCCTACACCATACGCACAATTTTTGAACGAGGAGTATTAATATTCTAAGAAAATCATACATCCAGTGGTACATAATTACATGCTAAATATTGGTCTAGGAAAAAATTTGTCAATTTCAAATATTACGTATCAGGGTGAGGCTGGAGAACGTGTAAATTAGAAAAATTAATTTTACGAACCAACGGATAACGAATAAGGAAATTATTTTTATAAAAGTTATCATATTTTCATTATAAATTAATGTACTAACCATCTGTAAACTGTACCTATTATGTAAATAATGTAAGAATGAAGTGTTACAGTTATAAGTTATACCTAACATTTTTAAGAGGATTAATCTTATTTTTAAAAATACGATAATATAAGTAATTTAACTACATCATTTTTTAACATGAATAGATTAACGATATTTTATTTTATGATTTCTGATATACTGATAAAATGTTTGGTTTTTGTTGGTACCTATTAAATATTGAAGTGTTTGTCGACACTTGACAATTTATTATAGTATGAGTGAATGAGCGATCTAAAAAACCGTAATTGTGTTATTTTAAACAATTTATATACTGTATACCTAGCTTACACCACTTACCAGTTGCACATGTACTAATGTGCTGGCATATGTATTTTGAAACTAAACATTCGTAAACTATTTTCATGGATCCTTATACCCATAATATTAGGTATTATAGAGTTCATAAATGTATATAACTTACCTAATATAATATATAATATATATATCATAAATCAATAATCATATATAGTATTATAGTATACTAGGTAATTACTAATGAAAGAATTCAGTATGTAGAGATGAAGTTGAGAAGATGTGAACAATATACCTATATAATAAATTATAAAGTAAAAATATTTTCGTATTCCAATATTATACTCGTGCCTATTTTAGATGAACAAAAATATAAAGAATTTTCATTCACGCCTTAGTTGTTAAAAACAAGAACGTTAGTTTATAATAGTTAACTCATTACCCATATTTCAGAAACATCATCAGAGAGTATAATATTATAGGTAAGTATCTACAACCTACCTAAATTTTCCTTATGTCCTCATACCTATGACCTACGCCTATACAAAGCTATGAGGTAAATATAAATATTAATAAATAATAATAATAAGAAGATGATTTTTTGAGTCTAAACTCCATAGCTGAGTCGTTGAAAATGAGATATTGTGATAATTATAATTAAGTTATATATATATATATTGATATCTCATTTATAACTATATAGGTACCATTACGACTGAAAATTGAGATTCTCATAAAACCTACAAAATACGCATACCTAGAACAACGTCATTTACTATTTAGCATAGATGGGGCGTGTATCTAATATATAATTGATATATGGCATCTATATCTATACACTTGCCGGTTCATTTTTGACCATTGTTGATCTCTAGCTATACTAACATTTGAAGAACCAGGATAACGATTCAACCTATTCCTATGTATAATATAGTCAATAGCCAATTTCATTCAACAAACAGCGATTTTTCCCCCTTGTTTTCAGATTGGTATAATATTTCATTCTTTTTATGTTTTTATTATTGGACGATTTTATAGATTTACTATTTTTGTTTGATATTGATATTTATTTTAGTTCAAAAGTGATCCCTAAAATGTCAAATATTCAAACCACTCAATATAATAAATGTAAAAAAAAAATATAGTGTTTGGCTTATAGATTTTGCATTATTTGTAATTTGTGTGCACAAAAAAAAACGATTTACAGTAAATTGTATTGTTTTTGTATTATGTATAAACATACAATATTGCATCGCCTAGTAAAAATAAGTTATTAACGATGATATTAATTCACATTATTTTAGTTTATACATGCAAAGTGGGCTTACCAGCTGTAAAGGTGTAATACATATTACATAATATAACATATAGGTACATTTTTGTAATTAAACTATTTGAAAGCAATATAATATAGGGACTTGTATAATAAATAGTAATGAATAATGATGAATTAAGTAATAAGTTGTAAATTAATTGGAAATGGGCAATAGTGATATTTAAAATTTAAATTTCATATAATATTGTTATGATTGGCAACGAAACATTCACACTAAAATACAGACAGTATTAATACACTGACAGTATATAACTGTTGGTATGTACCTACTACCTACCTAGTGGCCTACTGCAGTTAAATATATTATTTATAAAATTAAATTATGTATATATAATGTTTATTTGGGCCGGCTGTATAATATAAGTATGTAGAATACCTCTCGGAGTGTGGATATACTGAAGAATGCTTATGCCGTATTTGGTTAACTTTGATTGTTGGCATTATGATAGTTGAAATTGTAATAATATATGTTTCAAGTTCTGACGATATAAATTGAACACCACAGAATTTTGTGAGTATAAAATATAAACATATAATATTATGAAGTATAATAAACGTAAATTATACTTAATGATGCACCATTTGCATACAGAACTATGTGGGCAAAATAAATTTCAAATTTCAAAGTAACCAACGTCATAAAAAATGTGTGTTAGGATTAGGGTGCTTATTCTTAATTTATTGATATTTTTAAATTTCTGATACAACTGAATTAGGATAGATATAATGAATAGTGATATACAGATATTACGTATTATATTAAAATGTTAAATTATATTGCAGACCTACCTGGCTACCTAATACTGTACCATTTATAATTATACAAATTGAGATAATATGCATTGTTTGCATACTTCAAAGCTGCCATGCCGATTAACCATAAATATTTGAATAAAAATAGTCAACAATTATTGCTTGTTTAAACAAAATTGATATGAAGTGCAAACAATAACCGGTTACCGATAGCAGATAGATATAAGGAATGGAATAATAACAATTATATATTATGATATCTTATAGGTTGGGTTAGGTTAGGTAATTATAATAATTGACGATCTCGCGGTTGTTGGCACGGCCGTGACCGGACAGCAGCTCGAAGATGCTATCAATCCCACACTGGCGGCCATTGACGTCTGGATGCGGAGCAGGGGCTTAGAGCTGGCTCATCAGAAGTGCGAGGCGGTGGTGCTTTCCCGGAGGCGGGCGTTTGTCCCACCACGCTTGACGGTCGGCGGCCACCTGATCCCACTGCGAGATGAGATCAGGTATCTCGGCGTGATCCTGGACAAGCGTCTAACCTTTGCCGCACACGCAAGCACCGTCGCTGCGAAGGCGGCCCGCTCAGCTGCTGCCTTGTCCAGGCTCATGCCCAACACGGGCGGATCGGCTCAGTGGAAGAGGAGGCTGCTCGCGTCCGTTGTGGAAAGCCAGCTGCTGTACGCTGCTCCCGTCTGGATCCCTTCCGTTACAGAAGTCGCCAGAACTAGGGCGATCTTGATCCGTCCGCAGAGGACCGCTGCCTTGAGGGTAATTCGGTCCTACCGCACCGTGTCGGACGAGGCCGCCTGGTCCTGGCCTGCATGCCGCCCGTTGATCTGCTTGGACTGGAGAGGCAGTATATCAGATCCCGTCTGCGCGCCGCTATGGAGCCCGGCGAACAACGGCCCTCCAAGACGGCCGTGAAACGCGAGGCAAGAGCAAACACGATCGTCGCCTGGCAGGCAAGATGGCAAGCCACCCTGAAGGCGGCCTGGACGCGCCGCGTCATCCCTGACCTGGCAAGATGGCTAGGAAGGACTGTCCCGTGGGTGCCTCTGACGTATCACATGACTCAGGCACTCACGGGACATGGCTGCTTTGAATGGTACCTCCATCGCATGAATAGGGCCGCTAGCACTCGTTGCTGGCAGTGCTTGGGCGAATCTGACACAGTAGAGCACACCCTGTTTGACTGCCCCCATTGGGACGGCTTTCGTGAAGCCCTGAGAGCCAGGATCGGCCACCGTCCGAGCACCAATGACGTTCCGGACATTATCTGTGGACCGGCGTTCGAGCTCCTGCCGGCGGACGCCCAAGTGAAGGATGTGATCCTAAGAGAGGCCGAAGAGAGGTTCAGGCTGTTCTATGGCATGGTAGAAAACATCCTTACAGCCAAGGAGGAAGACGAGCGAGTTCGACAGGCCGCGAATCGGCGGTATTTACCTTAGTTAAGAACCGATTTGTACAACTTATTAGCTCAACTTTGCTTGTAATAACAGCGGGCGGGGGACTGTCCCACCGCTGTTAATTGTCTTTTGTTTTGTTTCGACAATAAACGATGGGGGCTGGAGGGGAAGTACTGGCACCTTAGTTCCCCCTTCAGTTCTCGATATCACAATAAAAAAAAAAAAAAAAAAAAAAAGGTAATTATAATAATACAATAATATAGGTAGGTACTAGGTATATATTATTATTATGATGAATAACTCCAAAAATACTCTATATAGATTATTTATTTCTATGCAGGCGAGAATACGAGATTCATTAACAGTAATTACATCGTACCAAATAATTAAACTATATTATGTAGCCCGGAAATGTCGACTCGTTATAGAATTCATATAGACACTAAGACACAATACTACCCATACAGTAACATTCGTCGACCGTCGTGGTATATACGGTTGCTCGTAGGTATAAGTACTCGCGAGTGGGTACCAATTTTTAGTAAAACACTAACATCAATTGTAAAATCCACATAAATACATTGCCGATATTACATACTGTAACCGTCACTGTACTCGTGTATTGTAAGTTTTTACTTTTTAGATACCTAAATATTAAAATTTGTGATTTGGTTTGGAAATCCACGTAAAATCTAATGGTAAAATAATTTCGCTTGATATTATAAATATATATCTTATATAATATATTTGTTAACAGTTCACAACATATTGAGTATAATTTTGTACCTATATTTTATGTTAATAATCGGTATGACATAATATTAGTTCTTTAGCGGTGTCATATTGTAGCCGACATAGCACAACAATAATGGTACATTTTGGTAGAAGTGAAATTAGCGGGACCAAGACAATATAGCACCTTGTTATACCAGTCATCAGCACGAAAAATAAATGACATTTACACGCTTAACGACAAAATGTTTTCTTTATTGACTTAATCGGTGTAACACAATTTAGATAACGAATGCTATGTATTATAAATTATAATATATTATAATATGTTACGGTAAAAGTACGAATACTGGTGAAATCAATGATTTACCTGTAATACTGTAAATCCTAGGTTTCACCTATTGATTTTGGTAAAACCAAGCACCCTGATTTTTGTAGTTCGGAATTTTACAACCAATATTTGGTAAATCTTGGGATAAACAACCAGTATTGCAAAAGTTCAAAATTGTTAATCAATTATTGTGTGATATTTTCCCCCTTGCTTTATAGATACTCGTTTATAATTACAATTTACAATAGTAGGTATAGTATGTTAACATATAAAAATAATATAGTAACTATTATTCAAGTATATTAGATTATACTACATTAGCTACTATCTACTAGTAATTAGTATATAAGATACACACATTCATATTTATATTTATATTATATTTTGTGAAAAAGTGTATACTATTATTAAATATTACTGCAAAAATTGAAAGTATTGTATGCACTATGCAGCAAGTGAAATTTTATTGCGATCCACGATTATATAATAAAAATATACTTACTTTACTATATTTTTGCAACTAGACGTTAAAATATGCAAACAATCTAAGGGTCAAATATTTTTAAAAAAAGGACATAGCTGGTACCTATTATCTCGTTAATGATTTTAGAGGGTGTGAGCGAGCGCATGAGCGCAATCAATGGTGGTACAATATAGTATACATCTTACATACTACCTATATGTACAGTATACAGTATCCGTATTTGGGATATGTAATACATAGTACCTCTGGATACTCGTCGATGTCGGAAAGGAATTGATAAGGGGGGTGGGACGTGGGTATAATGATCGATCATTAATACTCGAGTATTGGACATTTACTAGCTTTTGAGGACAATTTTTGGGTTCATCTCGTTACTGCACATCACTATACTCAACATTCATAATACATACAATATGCGAAACTATAATAATGGCAATTTAATTTATGATTTATTCGACGGTTACACAGTTAATTTCTTCGATTACCTGTGTGAATACAGTGACGATCCTATACTAATTGTCACTTATTGTTTGTGTCCTGTATCGTATATTAGTACTTAGTAGGTAGACTTTGCAATATATTATATTAGATATAGTATACATGATAATATTAATATACTCGTACTTATTAGTTATTTTTAATGGGATGGTAATATCACTAATTTAGTTTTTAAGTTTAAAGTTTATTAATTTAATTAATTTATCTATTTATTATTCACGAAAAAAACCCCATTCACAAATTATAATTAAAAGCGGTAATTTGATTACATTACGTTAGGGCTGACGGTATTTTCGGTATACCGTAAATACCGGTATATCGGTATATCGGTATTTCGGTATATCGGTCTTTTGAAATTAATTTCCTAAACGGTATATCGTAAAAAAACCGAATAACCGATATACCTGTGAAAACCGAATAAATGGTAAACCCTAAATACCGAATAAACGGTATACCGTAAAAACCGTGTAAACGGTATAAACTAGAAAACTTTTCTATTTATAAAATTACCTCCGTTTTTAGTATTGGGAATTCTTGTGCTTATTGTTTATATTTATATAAATTATATATACTCTGTTTCAAAAGATAAGACACGAGATTTACGCATGTCGCGTAGGGGTAATTATTAGACATTAGTACAAGTTTTAGTACTTGCTGTTTTCTAGTATCAATGGTAATTATGTAGGTTATATAGTATATAATAAACTATAAAGTAGGTATATACTGTGAAACAATATTAAAGTAAAAAATGTATTATTTCGGTATACTGTAATACTGTACCATATCGGTATTTCGGTATACCGAAACGTTACGGGTTTTCGGTATACCGAAATTTTTCGGTTTTTCGGTATACCGTTTCAAACCGGTATTGAAATCTATACCGTAATACCGAAAATTATTTTCAATACCGTCAGCCCTCAAAAGTTGTTTGTTTATGTTCTATAATGCATATATAATATATCGATGTATCAATAGTATTAGGATATTAGTATCAGGGTCCGGCATTACAGTAGTAAACATTTTATTGGATTCTCTATCTACAAATCTTGTGATAAGGTAAATAACACAATTCATATAATTAAATAATTATAATAATATTTATGTTAGACTTGTCACCTATACAACATGTCATAGGCGTAATTTCGCTAAAATTCAGGGGGTGCAAAACTAATCAGGAAAGTTACAAACTTTCTACAAAATGTCAAAATCCCTCGTTTCACTTGTAAATTTATTTACAACTTATTACTCAATTCCAGTCCCTCGATCAAAATTGTATACACAATTTAATATTATCATTAATATGAAGTAAGTAAATTGTTATATACAAATTAAAATAATTAGTCAATACTGTAATTTATTACATTGATATAATAAATATTAATACATATTAATCAACAAAATTAAATTAAACTTAAACGTCTACCATGTACAGTTGCTGCTGCGTTGAACTCATCGATTACAATTTCGGAATCTATAACTCGATTCCTTTCAATTTGTAATATTGCTAAATCAGACAGTCTTTCTTGTCCCATAGTTGATCTGAGGTAAGTTTTAAGTCTTCTCAAGCAGGAAAAACTTCGTTCACATGACGCAGTATTTGTAGGTATTGTCATTAATAGTTTTAAAATTTCGGATAATAAAGGAAACCCATCTTTAATTTCCCCTTGTTTCATATAATCTAATTTATTTTGAAATAAACTATTATTTGAATTGATTTGTTTAGATTTGAACATTCTATTAAAGATTTTTAGTTCTGCTTGAAGTTCATGATTATCAAACTTATAGGTCTTACAAACAATGTCCAATAACTTTTCATCAGGATTTTCATCCTGATTCTTCATTCTTCTTTAAAGAAAATTTAGGGGGTGCAAAATGATAGTTTTGCACCCCCTCAAAAATTCCAGGGGGTGCAAGTGCACCCCTTTGCACCCCCGAGATTACGCCTATACAACATGTATACACTATACATATATATATATATTTAATGTGAATTATAAATTCTGAGTAAATACATTTGATTATTTGAGGCCACACCCCATCTACTCTATTATATAATATGTATGTAGTTGCGGCACATTATATGACATTTTTATTTTTTACGTAACTCGAGACTTTTACCCTTACTTAGCTTTTCCTTTATTATTAATTATTATGTATCAATCTGTTGTCAAATTTATTTTGAAATTTTTGTCGTTAACACGTGGTGGAGTTGAATGATAAAGCTTCATGAACCATGAAAAATGGACATTTAGTCTCCGGTCATTTAGTTCACCGGCGACACCGTGCCTAGCCGACTAAGACGTTATCGTTACGATAGTGTATAATACGCGTATAACAGTCACTCCAAACGTGTGTTCGGCGCCTTAACCTAAACTGTTCGACATATATACATATATTATACATGCTGGCATGCTGCAAGTGGTCAATCCGAGAATATTCAAAATATTAGTGCACGACTCACAAGTCTGTACCATGTGACATACGGACGATCAACTAGCGTGGTAATATTATGCATCTTTATTAATTATTTGTTCAAAAAAACATTTTTTTTATAAAAATAAAACCATAAAAAAAGACATACGTTCGATATGTGTGCATCGTGCACATACAGTTCCTACCTATATACAATGCCTTATGCCGCCGACTGATCTCGTGTTATTTTTTATCATCGTCGCATCTCCGTGGCTGTTACTACGAGTCCGGTATACATAAAATTACACTATTTCCAAACCACCCATTGTTTTCTAAACGCGCACACACGAGTACCTACAACAAACCTATAGTTACAGCGTTCATATATAAACATTAAACCGGACATTTAATAATTTATTCGAAATATTATGCCGTAAATAAGTTGTCTTTATATTATGCCGCGAAGGTCAAGTATCAAATAATCAAGTCGTATACCTAATATAATAATATTATATAAATATCGGATATATCATATTATATAATCATAAAACAAGAGAAACGTCGTTATCGTGGGCCGTGGCCACTGCGGCGGCGCAATCACGCAGTACGTTGCAGTAGCTGTACGTATATGCGGCCACGCAGGTATAACAAACGAACGTTGTCCTGTGGTTGAAATTTAAAAGTTCAATGTCAGCACCAATTATATGAATACATCTATGGAATGTAAATTGAACACCTTACACCTATATATATTTTGATACCTATAGTCTTATATAGTTATATAACGTATATAGAATGTGAGATGTAATTGTAACGATTGTCGTTATTGACATCGTATACATTGATTACTTTTCTAATACGATACTATTTTAAGTAGTGAAGTACTAATGGAGGGGGGATAATCTCTCCCCCAAAATTCAGATCTAAACACACCACTGATTTAAGTGAAAATATATGAACAAAAAAAAAAGCCGAGGAAATGTAATCGAGCGTGGTTTCAATTTGAATCCTGCCGACCATTTTTAGATAATATGGGAGCTCTTATCTGAAACGTTTTTCCAACGCAATGATGATTTATGATTGCTTTCAAAGTTTCAACAATACTAAGACACCCGCGCGTCCCCCAAACGGCTTTACTGCTCTAGTTTTTATTTATAATAAATTATAATTTATTACGAAACGCAGTTTTAGGTATCTTAAATATTTTATGAACCACGCGTGCGTATTCTAGAAACATGTTCCGAGGTTCCGACAATACGCACATTCGAAAATTTTGTTGTCGCGTACGAACTCCTGTGTGGCTGTGTACATAGTAAATAATGATACATTGATACACTATAATTTAGGTTAGATTATACCTACCTGTGGACTGCAATTGTCTGTATGCGAGACTAATACCGCGCATATGTATCGGTTTTTAAACAATAAATGTACTTCTATCGAAACTACTCGCTAAGACTATTATTAATAGTTCATATTATAAACTGTAACAGTTCACGAATAAGAAACGATTTTAACGATAGATACATATTATTTACATCTAAATAGTATTACGCAAATACACTAAGATAAAAGATAAAATAGAGTTTTGCTGTAACCCTACCACCAACAGGAGATGCGAGGGCGAGAATTTGAATAATATTATTGTTATTGTATACAGTTAAAAATAATAAACAAATGTCACACACTACCGCAGTCTCGTAGATAGCTCGCTATAGAGTTAATGGTATTGAAATCAGATCCTGGTATTACGGTATTGTTAAAACCGGTGTGTCGAAAATCTGTCAACCCATATAGTATACCGTATATATACTATACATACGGTGTGCGGTATTACTTTGGTATTGAACGGTACGTAAATATTTCAGTATTACAGTATACTGTTCAAGTGGTATTTGAGCAATAACGGGTATATTGGTTAACTTAACCGGTATACCTATGCATAAAACGGTAGACGGTAAACCGAAAATCCCGTTAACCCTATAGCTACTGAAACGTACTGAAATCGGACAGGTACCGGTGCTAAGCACGAGGCAAATATGCGACATCTTGAGGTGCAGCCCGCAGTAATACATCCCGGTGCACCGGATGATCTTCCGAGTACGCGTCCGCTGCATCACGACGTTCGCGGTGCCCCACCTGTTCGCACCCACCGCACAACCAGATGAGAGTCACATCAGTGCGAAGTATACAACGGAGTTTTGGCGTGAAAATCATAATCGCCGGTGGCGTTTATATTGCGTAATCGAGCAGGCAGTGCGGTGGATGACGACGTCGTTTATGTATATAATATATTGTAATATAATATGCGTATTATAATATTATGTATATCACAGCTGCACCAGAATAATCCAATCGAAGTGGCGTCAACCGATTTCTACCGCAGAGCCCTCCTGCCTGCCGCCACCGTAGACGTCGTCGTCCCTCGCTGGCATATCCACTCGTCCTTCGACCCATTTCTTCTTCCTCCACCGTTCGGACGTCGCGCGACTTGTCGTCGTCGTCGTCGACGCAGTGGAAGTAGCAATAGTATAGTCTGCTGCGACCGGCGTCCATCCCACTACCCCCTTCCCCCGCCAACACACTCACCCACCGGAGTGGTTCGCCCTATCGCGTAATAATAAACGCACACAGACGCGAGCGCGTCGTCGTCTTGCAGTGTATATATAATATTATATACTAATACACCACCGCCACCACCACTGCACGTATATTATGTATATATGTATACTGCAGGGGGATGTGGTGGCGGCGGCGGCGGCAGCGGCTGTGGCGTTGTTGTTGTTGTTGTTGTCGCTGCTGCTGCCATGTGCGGCAGACTTAAAAGATGTCGGACGCCAAGGCAAAAGGCTCCACACCCACACACGGGCGCGCCGGTACACGCGTGTACACAGCGTATACACGCGCACACACACGCGCGCGCGCGCCCAGCCGGCCGGAGCCCGCGCGCGCCAGTCGTGCCGCCGTCCGCCAGAAGACGTCCAGGCTAGCCGCACCGGCGGCAACCGGCGGGCGACGCCAACATCATTCTGTCGCCAATATTTCCATTATGTTTGTGTGTGGGTTCATATTATTATGGTGTGTGTAAGTGAGTGTGTGTATATTCGCGTATATTATATGTATATTATACATACGCTGATACGCACACAGACACGAACGACACACTAGATAGACACGTGATACGACGCATGTATGTGCGGAAACGACGAGGGGGCAGTCCCCTCGAGGTATTATGTTGTGTGTGTGTGTGATGTGTGTGCATGCGTGTGTGTGTGTGAGTGGTGTCGTGTGTGGGGTGGGTGGTATTAAAAATAGTTAACGGTTCGGTTGGCTCGAGGGCGCCACGGCGGCAAAAACAGTAAATTATTATTATTATTATTGTTATTATTATTGCTATTACATATTATATTTAATGTACGGGAGCGTCGACGTTTTGGTTTTTTCCAAATGTATACATATCGCGTTTTTTTACTTAATGTACATGTGTACTGCATTATTCCGAGTTTACGTGCATATTTATATTATTATCGGCACATTGCCTGTTTACAGTCTGTTGTTATTGTACACCGTCTCGTCCCGCCGACGATTCGTTTCCGCGTAATACCGTTGCAATACGACCCTCTCGCGGGTCCGCCGTTGTTTACACGAGGCGGCGTCAAAACGTCGAGTCGGCAAAGCAAATAACTCGGCGACGACGGGAAAGTGCACAACCCGCTCGACGGTCGGTTGTATTTCGGTAAACACGACCACCTCCAACACCTGCGCCGCAATAATATAAGAGACAAGAGTGGTAAGTGGTAACATGCACGATTGGGGGGTGATTACTGGGTGCGCACTTATTCGTCGGGCCCGCGTCACTATTATGACGCCGTGTACTTGGTTCTTCCGAGCAATCGTTCGCATTTTTTCACTTTCAGACAAAACACATCACCATTCACCACCAACGATGAGTGAAATATATTTCGAGTTTAGGCCGTTAAGGGTTTAGACAAAATGACAATACTACAATAGTACATTTAAGAAGTATATAATATTGTACATTTGTACATATCATTTTATATTATTTACATACAAATACAATCAAAATAGTAAAACTTTGTGGAGACGTGTTTCCGGCAAGACATGAACAAGAAAAATGCCAAATACTTTTATAATATTTTTCCCTTTTTATACTTTAATAATGTAGTTATTCAATTTCTGAATTTTTCAGCAAACTTAAAGACCATATTTTCAGATGCTTAAAGTATTTTATATCATTTAAGGAGTGTCATGTGGTGATATTATAAACTCGTTGGAAGTTTGATTTTTATTCAAAGAGGTATTACCTCAGTGTAGATAGCAATGCTAGTTAATCCATATATAACTATACACTTGTACACATTTTTCTACGACTAGCAATAAATAGATTATTATTATTATTATTATTATTATTCATCCAAAGTCTCAGCCCTCAGGATAATACCTATCTGTTTTGGAATATGAAATAAAAATGTATGGTGTCTTTAAAAAATATTATAATACCAAAAGTTTTCATCAAAACATTTTTTTTTCAAAAATTGATATTTTGCAGGAATTCGGATTACATAAAAATGTTTTCAACATGGATAATAATTTTCGAAATAATGAGTGTTAAATGTTAAATCAATCATCCTGTATAATTTACGTCACTCCTCGCTCTACTAATTTCTACGTCAACAGTGTACAAGCTCTATGGTTTGGTAAACAAGTTAAAGTATATTGTACTGAATTTCTATATAAAAAAAGGCTTGAATAGTGAACAAAACAAAACTTAAAACTTGTAGAATAATCATTTTTTTACTACATCTCAATAATATTTACATTCTGATTCCGTTAAAATATTTTGATTGGGACGTTAAAAGGTCCAAAAATCTATTTTATATGATACTACATTGAATTTTTTTTAGTTTGAATTTTTCTATAAAGTGGAAATTTAATATTCAGATTTCAGCCCATATAACTAAATAAGAATATATAGAGTTAAAATATGAGGTATAATGTTGTACATTTGTAATATTATTAGTAAATGTAAATTATAGTCACAAAAAAAAAAAATTAACAAAATCTACTTGTTGTGCACTTGTGTCATCCAAAGACCCAACTATAATTGTACAACTGGTACATAGAATATAGCTATTGTATACTGCCATATTGTATAGAAATAACTATAATTATAATATTTAACTAAAGTTTACAACATTTATTTGTTGAGTACGAACGATAATGTACCTATTCTTAGTTAATTTTTCGGTTTTCTATTTATATTAGAATAATGAATATTATTTCGATTTTAAGAACAGTAACATATTTTAGAATTCTTAGAAGAGCGATGAATGTATTGAATTGTCAATATTTGATATACGTTTTTTTTAAACATTTTTTTTTGTGTCTGCGTTAACACCGTTTGGCTCAGTCCAACTGCTTTGATTTTCTTCAATAGTACCTTGTACAATGGGAAAATGAATTTAGTTGGTACATTTGGGAGGTCAAAGTTGGACATTTCCAATAGTTTTCAAAAGTGCCGGGAAAAACAAAATAAAAATTAAGGAAAAATAATCGGTTTTTGACAAATTTGATTTTGGTTTTTGGTGTAACTCTTAACAAATAACCTTAGATACACGATATTTTAACTGAATGTTTTATTAGAATTACACGATAAAATTTTCAAAATATTTTGATTTGTTTTGAACTGTTTATGGACATGTTTAGTTTCCAATATTTTTTTATTTATTTATTTTTCTATGAATGTCAATAAAATTGTATTTATTGGGTAAAAAAGCTTGAAAATTGAATATAAGACTTCTGATATATTATTACAATAGCAGTTGAAAAATATGAAAAATACATAGGTACTCATTTTTTTAATACAAATTATTATGACAAAATGTATCAAACTTATAATAAAAAAATGATTTTGTAGTTAAAAAATTATAATAATATGTTCAATTATTATAGCTAAGGATTAAAAACTAAAAGCAAGGTTCCCTCGTAGAGTGTACTAAATTCTTAAATTATTTATAAATTAGCTTAAGAGTTTATGTTTATTTGTCATAATGGCGTGTAATTTTAAATATTTCCTAGCTTGATGTAACGATATAATAAATGTCAACTTCTAAACTACAATATAGTTACGAATGTATGTTATATTTTGAGAAATATTAAAATGTGTACCTATTATTTACTTAGGTAGGTACAATTAAAACCTAGTTGTGTTGTCATATTTTTCAATTGTTGAATTTAAGTTTGTACAATTTCCAGTTGTTAGTTGTATACTATGCTAGTTACACACTAACACATGTTAAGTATAAAAGTTCAGTTAAGAAGAGTTGAATCGGAAAGCCACTGACCTTGAGCGATAAAGAATTAAATATAAAAGTCCTCTGTTGTAATACGTATAACTTGTAACTTGTATTCTGGAATATTACAGACAACTATCGCTTCCTTCTCAAGTTATTATGAATTTATAAACAAAGATGTAACTTGACATGTGTACCAGTAAAGAGTACAATATATAATATTATGTACGAATGTACAAAGCGAATTGCGTGCAACTGTTTTATTTAACAACTATACATTTCAACGATATTAAAAGGTAAATACAAACTTATTGTAATTGTTGAAACAAATTCAATAAATACATTAGGGTTTTGAAAAAAAAATTCAATTTTGATTTACTTCAATAATGTTATTAATCTTATTCAAAATTAAAGAGTAGATATCAGATTCATTACAATATTAGATATTGACGTTACAATTTACAAGAGTAACAGTACCTATGCACAGGTTTTAAATTAAAATATTATTGTGATTATTGATTAATGTCATAATTAAGAAGTTTCGTAATAGGACAATTGATATTCATTAATCATAAATAATATTAAGCTAACGTGTTTTAGCCTGATAAGTATGGATAATATTGAGTTTAGCCACCCATTTTTGATGTACTAAATCCAAAATAAATGAATATTTATGTTTTTGTTTATATTATTATTTTCAAAACAATTTAAGAAATCGCTCGTGTTGCGCCCGCGTTTAATGTCTATAGTATACCTATAACCTATATCTTTTTCAGTTCCCTGCAAAACACTGACTGCTACCTATTTCACCATCACGTTGGGGCGGTCAAAACCTGGCACCTAATCAATTATTATCATGATGTACTGATGTCTGTAGCAGTCACCGAACTTCCGCTTCCTAAGACCTGATGTACAAAAAACAAACTTACAATACGATAACGTGTGTACTATGTGTCTGTGTATATGTAGTATATATGTACTGTATATAGGTAGGTACACAGTAATCTTTCGATAAACCATTAAACGCTTCTTATATCTAGTATATATAATATAATATATGATTTACCTCCCTCGCCCCTTATACTCATACGTATCATCTCACCACCACCCTCTTTCGAGTATATATTATATATTATAATATTATATACAGTAACATCATCGTATATGCTCGCGTTATTTTTCTGCTCTTTTCTATTTTTTTCTCATCCCCCACCCCCGAATGTATACATACTAAATATATGTATATACACGTTTTCGCCCGTTAGGTTGCCGTCGAACAATCAATTTCCTCCTCTGCGGCACCACCCTCCCTCCCCCCACACACACAGCACACGTATGTGTGTGTGTGTGTGTATACACGTACGCTGCAGGCACGCACGGCGCGTACACACAGTATTTAAACGCAGACGGTTGACGCCTGCGGCCGGCCGTCGCGTTGGTCCGTGGGTAGGGGCGAGGGGGTGGCTTGACGCGACGGAGCGGTGGGTGCCCCCTTCGAAGTCGCGACGAAAGCTTCTTTCCGCATATCTCATCCAAAGTCCGACGACGACGACGACGACGCCATACAATATCTGACGCCGCAGCTAGCCGCCGCCAGCACACTCAGACCACGACGCCGCTATATTATATACATACAAGACGGTAGTCGCCGCCACCGCCGCTTATACGCGCGCCGCCCGCCCGACTCTTTTATCATATAACGCCGCCGCCGCCACTGACGTCCCAAGGACTTCTCCGCCGCTCGTCCCGTCCGGTGTATGTATATAATATGTATACGGTCTCCTATACGGGGGACTCGCAGACGCCCTCCCACCGCCGCCACTGTGGCGATCCCTCCTCCGCCGCGATATCGTTTTTCTCCCCCGCACCGTCCTACCGTAACAATATTAGTATAATATATTATATTACGACTTACGAGAGCATATCGAATACCAATTTTTCGTCAGTTCGTTGTTTACGGTAGTGACTTATAAAATATATTATATGATATTATACGATATGCATATTATGCATAATATATTATATAAGCAATCTATATAATATCATTATTATTAGGTATGTATGAATGTATGCGCTACAAAAGTGTGAAGTAGTTACGCGTGACGCAAGCAAAATAATAATTTTTAGTAAACGTTAAAATACGAAATAATTTTGTGCAGAACTATTTTGTGACAAATAGTATCTAATATCTTCATATATAGGTACTCTATACCTATGGTATTGGACATTGGTAAGTACCAAGTGGTTATCGATCACAGTTATCGTTTATAGATACATGTATGGCCATATGGACTAAAATATATACATATATAATAATTTATTGATAATCAATTTCAGCTAAATACATGTATAAATATACCTTAGTATAATGTCGGAGTTTAATCATTTTTAATAGTTTTTAAATGGTCTATGCCCACTCTATTTAAGGTATTTTATAAGTTTCGTATTTTTGTACTTTTGTGAGGATATTGGAAATTACAGTTAACAAATTTGTATACATTTTTAGTTCAACATAAATTTGTCAAAAATAGATAATTTTAATAATATCTCATTAAAATATCCATGTTGTTGACTATGCCGATGGTAAAGTCATATTATCAATACACGGTGGTCCATTAATTTCCTCAACAATTTACAATCCCATTTAAATCTGCTTTCTGAATGGTAGTTATACCCGTAGACACAAAATTACGAATTAAACTAATCCACTGTATTGGTTTATACATCATAAGTCATAAGATATTCGTATTAATAGATTCTTCCCTAATATTTCCGTAAATAATTTACCTGCCCCTATTCTCGACACTGTTGAGAGAACGTGGTACTCACTACTCACATGCGTTTTCTCCATCTTACAAGTGCGTAACATATCAAATTTTACTCTCAGTAGATCACGTGTAGCGTGTACAATCTGTAATATGGTGGGGAGGGGATTCAACGTCTTATACTTCATAATTTTAGGTTGTTTTAGAGTCTGAGCGGAGCGATGAATGTATTTTACATTGATGTGTGTTTTTAATTTATTTTGTGTTTTTTTTGTATTTTTGTATTTATTTATTTTTTTAATGTTAATGAAGTCCCTGAGACAATTGCGCTTGAGACGGCATTAGTATAGGCTATCAGATAGTGTAAGGTAGGAGCGATTGGAAATTAGAGGATTTGAATGGTTGAATTTGTTTTTGTGAAATGGTTTATAATAGTGGGATGCTAGTGAATGAATGAAGTCAAAGTAAAGGGAGAGATTTCTGACGTAGCAGGAGGCATTTGTAATGAGGTGAAAGCAAATTAACTGGAGTGATTGGAATATTTTGATACTGGATGTTTTGGCCGTTCCATATAGATGAATTCCGTAGGTGGGCGGGTAATTTGTTTATAGATTGACAGTTTGATATTGAGTGAAACATTTGATCTGAAGAGGTGTCTACATTTGTGGAGTTTAATGTTGAGGTATTTTCTCTGTTTTTATTTGATAGGCCTATGTAAGTTTGTTGTCTAGGTGGACTCCGAGATATCGAGTAACTTTCCTAAGGGATTCGTGTCGTTATTAAGAGTCATGTGGGGAGGGTCACCTGGACGTAGGGAGAAAGTTGTGTGCATTGATTTGTTCGGATTTATTTTAATTTATTTTCCACAGCTTAAACTAGTTTTTGAGTTCATTAAGGTGTGTTTTGAGTGCATCAGAGGCTCAGTTTAGACTGATATTTGTTGAAATAATAACTATATCACCAGCGAAGGTAGCTAGAGTGTTATTTTTAGAGTGCGGAATGTCGGATGTAAATATGTTGAAAAGTATTGGAGCTAATATACTACTCTTAGATGCGCCTGCTATAGCCTTTAAGATTAGTGGGTTTTAGAGAGATCGTCCTCACATCGAACAGCAAAGAATCAATTTGATAGGAAGGATTTAATGATTAGAAAGAAGGGGACTGGAATAAAGTGAATTTTGTAAGGGAGGCGCGTTTGTGCCAGATGCGGTCAAACACCTGAGTGACTTCGAAGAAACACCTGCGGATTAGAGCTTATCAAGTGATTGAGATATAATAATATATATTAAACAGAATACTTTATGATTATTTGTCGTAGTGGCCCAAAGGCGAATCGTTCTAACTATCTGTGCACTACGTGACTTTTAAACTTTAATGGCTATAATTCGTAAACAAACAGTTAATGACGAGATTGACATAGAAACAAAAGTTTTCTTATATTTAAAAATGAAAATATTATCGGTCATAATAAAAATTGTCAATGCGAGTGAAGTACTATAATCACATTGAAAATATGATAAAAATCCAAAAACTATAAAGTTAGAGCACTTAAGAGGACATCAAACCCACATAATGTGTTGACTATACTTGACTCTGTTTTACTATATGCATAACATAACAAATTTTACGTTCAGAAGAATATATTTTACTCTATTATTTTTAATAGCAAACGTAAAGGTAATTTAAAATAATATAATCCAACGAAACACCACACGTATAGGCTTTTTTTTATACTTTTGTTCTGAAACAAGTTATTAGAATTTTAAAATTGTAAAATTAATAAAATATTTTCGTAAATAAAACATAAAAAATATGATATTGAATTAGTATCAATTTCACCATTGGTGAAATTAGAGCTAGGACTTTTCCCTCCACCCCTTCTCCAAAAAAAAAGTCTTCTTAGTCAGCCTAAAAACGATTAGAAAAATAATTGTAATGTTTTAGATTTCCATTGCATAATATGCCCTATATTAGTATAATATTATATAATACTAGCTAGATACGTTAATCATAAAATACCTACTTGACATTCGTTGTGTATAAAATATAAATATTATCGAATATAAAGAGGTGACTATATTATTATCCTATAGGTAACTCTAGTAGTCTCGTATCAATGTATTATTATCATAGGCGTGCGCAAAGTTTTAAGTCAGATGCAGTGAACATAATATAATATTCACAATTTACCTGCCCATTTTTTCTTGCTAATAACCCACAAAAACCAACAATAATTAAGTTATAATTTATAATCTTTATGTAGGTATAATAAATATTACACTTTATAATAGGTATAAGTGGTATAACTATTATTGTGATATAAGTATATTATAATTTATAATAAATAATTATCTTATGTCTTTAAATATTTACACGGTTAAAAGGTAGGTACTACACAGGTATAGGTATCGGTATAAGTAAATAAATACTAAATAGTCATATTATGTAGTCATATGGATATACCTTAAATAAAAACCACGAATTAGGTATAAGTAAATAATAATTATTATCGATTTTATCACATACCTAGTGTAACACAATATTGGCAGTCGTCGAGAGTCCGTGTATTAAATTTTTAGCAGAGCGTCAGAGCGATATACTCTTCATTGGTTTTACAACAACAGTGATTTTTTTGTGTGTCTGACCTATGGCGTCACCTTTAGAAGTTATAAAAATGCTTCGGTAATAAGTTAAATTTCAGATTAATTGAAACAATAAACAACCAGTTTTCGACAAAATCGATTTTGTAACAATTTAAAAATAAATAAAATTAGACACTTGAATTTCTCACCAAATATTTAAATTAGCATTTTCTAGGCATGATATAACAGATATACATATATATCTTGACCCTTTTTGTGCAATTTATAGATATTTGAAATTGTTGGCTTATTTTTAATTTTTGTCGATGTATATAAATATGATAACATTTTTGTTTTTTTCAGTAAAAAGTTTGAAATTGTTATACAAGATTCCTATTACCCTCATAAGTTGTATCTTATCATATTGGTAATATTTGGTCATAACTTTTTTTCATTAGCGTGTGAAGCACATATTTTTACAAATAAAAAAGTTTACCGTAAAGCCACATAATTTTATTATGAGCGATTAAAGTTCGAATTTTAACAACATTCGATGGTCAAACAATACTGAATATAATAATGATTTATCCTCTAACAATTTTTACTATTTTATGATTATTCAAAAACTATAATTCGTAAAAAGTTGAAATATCCCACTATTAATTGAATTATCATTTTCTGTAAATAATGAAAATGTTCAAAATATTTTGACTAATTTCAAGCCATTTTTAGGTGATTGAAATGTTTGAATTGTTTTAGATATTTTGAGGCTGCGTAGAAAAACTTTAAAATGTAATACATGGTCCCTACTTAAGTTGTTGTTACAGAAATTTAAAAATACAAAGGCATAATTTTATTTTTCTTGTGTTTGAACTTTGAAGTTCAAATGTTGACAAAACATCTGCAGACATCCGCAATTTATTATAATTATAATCACTGGATGGTTTCTTCCCCCAAAACATCAAGCTATTACACATAATTTCTAAAAAAAAAAAAAAAAACCATACTTCATGCCTATTGTATTTTGTTTGTACAGATTGTATAATTTTCTAGTTTAAAAGAAAAAAAAAATATATAATTTTTATATTTATATATATATATGAATTTCTAACACGTCATGTTGTCTACTCTACCACTTAACACTCACATTAATATTATTTATTTTTAAAAAACTTCCAAAAAAAAAACATTTCTTCTTGGTATAGCGGGTATTTGATAAGTTTAATTATTAAAGACAAAAGGCTATGCAAATTTCAAACGTTATAGAAACTCTAATGACTATAATATATATTTAAACTTTTACGGCATCAAATAAAAACTGAATCTCTTAGTGCATATAATTATTATCTTAATCGTGTCTAGTAGGATTTATTATTAAACCCAAAATGTTTTTGGGTTTTTGTACGTTCCAGAAAACCCTATCCCCTTAGTCCTTACTATGGCTCTTAATGATGAGACCGAAGTGTCCGAGCGTTTTAAGGCGTCGGCTGCAACGCGCACCGTCGCCGGTTCAAATCTCGGCCAAGGGCGGCACTTCTCTTCGGACAATCACGGTGTCTGGAGAGAGAGGCCGCCATCCCCCACCCGGGCATGGCAGATACCTACGGGTGCGGGGTGCCCACTTGAAAATTCTACCAAACACACAAGTGTTACAACCTAACAGTATACTCCCGCATAGTCCACAGGTTAATACCATAGTTGTCGAAGCCTTCAACCCCCTCAAAAAAAAAAAAAAAAAATGTTTATGCCTATAAATAGCTCAAAAAGAGCCAAAATACTTCGAAAATGTATAAGTGCATAAAAAGTGGTAATATATATATATATATTCAGTGTAAATTTAAAGTATCTAAAGTCAATAGTTTTTATTTAATCCAAAAATAAAATATTTTGTAAAAAAGTGGTTTGGAGTAAAAATCCCCGTTTTCCTTAAATTTTTTTTTCCTGATGCTGTTGAAAACTGCAGTGAATATTAAAATTTGAACTCCAAAGTTTTGTACCAACTAAATTCACTTTCCAATCAGAAAAGATGATAAAGTTGAAATTCGAACATTTTTTCAACTAGGAAAAATATTTACAGACAAAAAATCCCTCATAATTGTAAAATCAATACATTCATTGCTCCCCTTAGAATCTGAAATCGTTTTACATGCAATAAACATAATGAACTTGTAAGAACGTATAGGATATTGTATACAATTTGGCATTTGCATTCATCCCTATCTACACAATCATTAGTAAACAAATTCAAATGTCAATGTGCACTATGGAAAATCAGAAAAAATAGCCACTGCCTCAATTAACATCAATACATATTAGTTTAATTAATACAAAACAAACTTAAAAATTACTTTCCATTTAATTTATAGAGTATGGATTGCTATTTGTTTGTTATTACTTGTATAATTATACATTAAAATATTGTTCTTTGTTTATAATTGATTCAATATGGCAACAAATTTATAATCAAAATTGTAAACTTTAGGTATACTCTATGGTCAGGTACTCAGGTGGCCCTATTCTGTCTTGACTAGCCTAGCATAAGCCCTGCCGCTGCTGTGCAAATAACTGATAATCACAAGGTCACAATAATACACTGTTACCTATATAGTTAAAGTATATCATACATGTTGGCGTACCATAAAAATATATGATTATATGAACAAACATCCCATATCAGACTGAATAACATATTAAATATATATGGATTTTGACATATTACACTTGTACAGGCCAAAACTAGATCAGTCAATCTCCTTGTCAATTAAATAATGTAATATATTTATTTGATACTTATATTGGTGGCTAGTTTTTAAGCTCACCAATAGTAATATTAGTATTTAAGTAAGTACCACAGAATAAATGAAATTAATTTATTTCATTTATTCTGTGTAAGTACCTAATTTAAATGAAATATGTAAATAAAAAAAAACAATGCAATGCAATATAATATAATATCCTTGTATTATATTTAAATATAAAATAACCAAAATTTCATATAGAATTCAATTAAAAACTTCAAGACTCAATTCAATGTACAAGTTCATTCATTTAATAATCCAAATAATAAATTATATGGTACAAAAAAATATAGGTAATACATTTTAAAATCATTTAAACATTAATATCGGGTTGTATGAAAAATATATTCATTTAATGATTTAATAAAATTTAATAAATGTATTAAATCATGTTTAAAGGACCTTTAGCTCAGCAGTGATTTGTTAAATGTTTAGTGATTGACTCATAGGCGCAAATAGGGAGGGGGCTTTAAAGGCTAGGCCCCACAACTAATTTGATATTATTAAAGTAGAGCTCTAGCCCCCCCTCAAATCTCAAATGTTATTTGCACTTATGGTGATTGTTCATGCAACCCGGTATTATAATTATAAGCAATGTATAGTTGTTTAAAAAACTTGTGTTAAAATGTGTTGATAACTAAATTATGCTTGATATCATGTAGATATACAATTTGATTTTGACAATATCATACAAATTAATGTACAAAGCATGATGATAAATTCTTTGCTTATTAACAACCAACTATGATTAATTATAACCAATAATATGTACATATTAATCTAAATAGTTTTTGTGAAACCCTGGACTAAAAGAATTAATTATCACACAAAAAATATTTTTTTAATTATAAGTCTCTTGTAAACACATCTTAATATTATGTCGAGAAAAAGGATAATATGTAATTCTTTATTGGTAATTAACAATTATATTTTGTTATAAATATTATTTATTATCAACCTAATAGTTTTTAATACATTGACTTGTATTGAGTTTGTGTGGGGGATTTTTCTGTAAAGAATCTTTTCAAGGTATATACTTGCACAATGGCGACTAATAATATTGCAATAGTTTCTGTAGCTGACCATAACGCTACACGATGGTTCAGATCTTCAGCACGTTTACGACTTTGAGCCTCTTTTAATCTATGATGAGTTTGAAAGTCGATTATTTTATTCAAATATTCATGAATATCTTGCGACGTTGTTTCCATCTAAAACAACATAATGAAATATTTATATTCTATAGTTGGGTACGATACTACAATCAATAAAGGGTTATGATAATATACCTGAGTCATAACAGTCACTTGTTCTCCTATGCCGGGTAGAGGGTCTTCCTCGCCAACTTGTAAGTCCATGTATACGAGCTTGTGCGAAAATGTTGAGAACTCATTACTAAAACAAATGGCATACGGTCCACTAACTGCTGCTACAAACGTATGGCTGTCGAATTGCGATTTCACTTGTCTGTAAAGAATTTCTTTGGTCGGGGACTCGATTATCACGTCGACATCATATTGACCACCAGTGACGACCTGCAATTGGAACACAACACAAGTTAATTATAAAATGAATGTATCACTCAACTATATCCAGCCGACCACGTACTTGGTACTCCAGAGTGGTGGACGTATTTTTCTGTATGTTCTCGTAGTAACAATCCTTTGCTTTGTCCTGGAGTTCAAAAGTCAACTCGATCGATTTCACCAAACAGATGCAGTATGACAAAAATAAAAGTCCGATCAGTGAGTTCTTATTCGACGATATCATTTTAGCTATTGTAGTAATGTAGTTTAGTCGTAAAGAGGCAAAACATTTAAGCTGTTCACAGCTTGATGTCAAGTTTTATATTTTTATACTTTTATATTTAATTGAATGTTCTATTTATCTGTTCAAACTTTGAAATTAAAACCTTTGGGGACTGGGTAGCTGTGGAACTGATAATTTGTAACACTACTGATAATGTGCAAACGAATCGTTGACGTCATTGATTGCTTACGTGTTCTTTGATTGGCGGTAGCCGGGTAGCGTTGCGGCGAGTAAAGAGTGATAACACATTAATCATAATATTCTATAGCAGGCTGGTATTGCTTATATTATGGATACATATTTTCGTGACCGTGGTTACGGACCGGAGTCACTGGAAAAATAATAAGTACAATATTTATACAAATATATATTATAATTTATAGCTATTTAAAATGGGCGTCATATTTTGTTTGGGTGAATTACCTTTTTAATAAAATTAATGTGTAAGTAGAGAGAGTATAATTACAATATAAAAGATAAAATTGAAAAATTAAGATGAAAAATTATATAAAATCTATAGGGAATTTTATATCAACTTAAATATAGCACATAATTTCAATGTTTAATCACACCCGCACTTATAATTCACTTACATATTTTTTTTAACTTTAATAATATTTTTACTTGATTTTTAATCATTTCATCATTTCAATTCTTAATAACATACAAAAAAAAAATCCACTTTTAATCATCCCCGTGGAATTCACAGACAGTCCCAAGTCTGTCAAAATGAGTGGGTGAATGTATAGAAAAAACACAGCATCCTAGGGTATTAAAAAAAAGATCTCCCAAACACATTACAATATTTTAAAATCACTCGCCCAAACGCACTATGTTAAATTGCCCAAACGGTGATCACATTGCAATTTTTAAAAATTCACCCAAATACCTACAAATACCACCGATTAAAAATAATATTTTTGAATCACGACACGGTGCGAACCCCCTTATAGGCTATAGAAGATATTAGACATCATATAACATCATTCTAAAATCTAACTTCTAAAACAGTGATATAAGTATTAAAGTATATAATATATGAATATACATATATATTATAATTTATCGTATACCGTAAGAGATATTATTTTATGTAGGTAACCAAATATTATCTAACTATCATCGATAAGTTGTTTAGAGTATTTGATATAACTCAGCTAGGTTCTTTTACAGAGTTGTCTGGATTATGTTGTGTAAACCTGCTCAATCATGAATTTTTGGATAAGTATCAAATTAAAACATCCATTTCAATTGTACTCGGAATTCTCCATTATTAAATAATTACTTAACTTAAAAAGGATATTCATAATAAATGCTTTTTATACACATCAATGAAAGTGAATATTGATAAATATTTCGTAACTCTACTACGATACCCACATAGTATTGAAAAAGTTTAATAATATAATAATATCATACTACTAAATTATAAATATGATTCAAGCCAAACCGTTGACAAAATGTATAAATATTTTCTTAGAAGTAGAAAAGAAATTGAATGAAGTTAATGGAGATATCGAAAAAGAAATTTTGGGTAAATGAAATAGAGTTCTTTCAAAAACAATGGCTGGAAACAATTACGAGACATTAAGAACATACCTACTGTATGGTGTTTCATCAAATATTAATTATTATATGGATTTGATTTAAACGAAATAAAGCTTGTATAAAAATATATGCACTAATTGTTCAATCACTATGTTATGGATATGGATGTAAAGTATAGTGTTAGTTTTTTTTGTATGTATAGTGTATACAGTAATATTTTGTCTAATAATAGATTGAGTTTTTGCAACAGACAATCGAACTTAATAAATGGTTGTGAATTATTAAAGAGTACCTACAGGTATGGAGTAAAATAATAACAAAACGACAAAATGATATAAAATGGTTGTCACCAATCATCATCTGGCACGAATGCACGATGTAGAGATGAACGATATCTTCTTTGGTTCTCTACAATTCTACATCATGCCAATATGACATGGCAGGAGTACAGGACAGATGTTAAACAAATACGAAAATAACAAAAATAGTAAATTTTTAATATTATTATAATTTTTAGTATAATCCATTAATGAATATATATTTGTATTATTTTTATTTTTTTTTTATTAAGTTATATTGGTGTAATTTACGGTGGTATAGGTGGAAAAAAAAGCCCACGGAAATAAAATTCCTTTCGAATGCCATTTTATATTTGTAAATAAATATTTCCTTGATTATAATTTGAAAAAGCATAATACAATAATTAATAGTACATAATACAGATACCGCCTTCTATCTCAAAAACCAAGTGTATATTAATTGAGTACTACATATTTTTAAGCACTGAAAATATATCCATTAGTCAATATCACCCAGCTAATATTGATAAATATTTTAACATTTTGACTGGTTAACATATATAAATTATATTGGTAAGTATCAAACAATATAAATTAAATTAAATGTCAAAATGCTTATCAATAATTTATTGACAGGTGGTCGCTTATTGTGTATCCATTTCCCTTGTATTTAACTTGAGCAACAAAAAGAAGCTCATGTATGTAATTACAACATTTGAAGTAGATAATTTAAATGGAGAATTATAATTATAATATTATATTAAACTTGATTTGATCAGAAAGATGAACAGGTTAGTAGTCACTATACATTTTTTACTTGTGATTATATTTTTCAAACTTATATTTATTACATTTATACCGAACGATGATACTTGTTTTTTTGTAGTTCATTTTATATTATATTTATATACACTAATATTATAGGGACTAGCTACCACCTGTATTGCCTTATTATATTATTATTTTTATATATATAGA
The DNA here is from genome assembly GCA_027563435.1 of Nasonovia ribisnigri. Taxonomy (NCBI): domain Eukaryota; kingdom Metazoa; phylum Arthropoda; class Insecta; order Hemiptera; family Aphididae; genus Nasonovia; species Nasonovia ribisnigri. Next base: position 94,431 of record JANEHU010000084.1, read on the forward strand.
AGATAACACAAAATATTATATAAACATGTATTTAGTATTTTGTTCATATTTATATTTAAAATTGTTTGATGTGGATTTTTTGGTTGGCCTTTTTTTCCGCGATTAAATTTACGGTACATACTGGTTTGTTAGGTATATATCCCTGCCCTTAATATAGTACATCAAAAATGTGTTTACTATGAATAATAATATATTAATATAAATGAAAGTTTTTGGAATTTACATTTGGCACTTGTGTTAATAAATCTTTTAAATTAATTTTAACAATATAAGTCTGCAGATTGAACATATGACGAACAAAAACGTATTAAGAGTCTACACTCTATGAGACCCTAGGATTTTGTTATAATATCGTTTAATGTCTTGGTATACCGGTTTGATTATTGGTTTTTAAATAATCCATTTTGTTATGTAGAATAGACTATAGTATAGTAGTACATTTTTTTTCCGAGAATCGTCGAATTATTAACGCGATATGTTCATTATTATGGATGGCGGCGAGATATCAAACTTGAATGGTGGAGGCCGGGGAGCAGTAAAGTTACTACCTATATAAAGTAACTATTCTCTTAAACGAACTAAATTTTCCACTTTTAAATTATCTTAGTTTTGTATTTGAAACTAGCGGCGGTTCGGAAGCCAGAATAAAATAATATGACATTTTATCTATTTTGTGCTCATACCAACTTATAATAATTTAAATTTGAAACATTGCTTATCTGCACGGGACGGATGACAGTATGACCACAGAACAATGACACGATGACACACGACTACTACAACTATCTAAATTTTATTATAGGTTTTTATTTCAGCTACAAAATCATAGACCTTATACCGTATACTCAGTATTAGGTCTATGTACAAAATACAAAATTACAATACGTGTTATCAATGTTAATTATTTATCAGTGTAAAAAATTTTGATTTCTTAACATAGCATTCAGCATACATTCGGCCAATGTTCGCCAATCAATTATCGAATTGACTACTTGGTGACTAGTTTCGACTGTTTGGAGCACCGAGGACGAGTAGAAAATAGTGGATAGCAAATATCACTACATACTTATTATTCACAAATATAATAAGTAATAACAATAACATTCATTTCAAAATTATACCTATCTTTAGTTTCTGCATAACTAATCACTAAATTTAGCTGTTGTCGGTATTTGATATTTTTTACAGTATTTACAAATATAAGTAAGTTTGGTGCTAAAATTGCATTCTTATTTTAATTCGATAACAGGTTGCTGCTGGCACACGCCCCTATAATTCAAGAAGATAAGTTGGTGTGTATATTATATTTTGTTTTTTATATATTATTTACAGCACCTACTAGTAAGGTCCAATTATTTATTAGTGAATGTTGAATAATAGTTGAAATACTATTAAATATATTTTTCAGAAAAATTAAAATATCAAAATGACAGATAGCAAATATTTTACGACCACAAAAAAAGGTGAAATATTTGAATTGAAGTCTGAATTGAATAGCGATAAAAAGGAAAAAAAGAGAGAAGCTGTAAAAAAGGTAAACACGTTAACAGTATTGCTATGAAACTTACTACTTATTGATTATTTTACCTGATAATATAATCAAAGGTAGTTTAGAATTGTGACTAACTGGCAGAGCCAGTTTAAGCTATTCCGGCCCACTGAGATTCCAATATTTGTATTAGCTCTGAACATATGACTGGCTCTGCCCCCTAATGAAATATATTGTGTGATCACTGTATAGATTCTGCACTGAGCCATTATTTCTCTTACAATATTTTTCTATATATTTATCTATTTTTTTTGTGTATGTGAACCCATTTTGGAGCAGTTAAAATACTTTATTTTCAGGTTTTAGGGGCTGGTTCCTGGAAAATAATTGTATCAAACTTTATGGGGTCAAAATTCCCAGTACTTTTCAAAATAATTTTGACCAATAATTTGGAATCATATATGCACAAAAAAAAAATGCATAGATTACTTTATTTTTATTTGTGTATTATAATTATCAAATGTTATATAATTGAGCCCTGGTTAACTATTAAAGTAGTCACTTATATATAGGCCTAACTTTTTAACCTATAGATTTTCAGTAATATATTGTATTATATTCATAAAGTTTTAGATAGTTAAGTTATGTATAGTGGCTTATGAATAACTAAATTAGATCCTTAAAAACAAAATATAGGTTTGTGACTAAAGCTTTATTCTATTTACAAAGTTACTCCAATGTAATTTTATAGGTACCTTATGTTTTTAAGTTAAAGACATTTTTTTGTTAGTCTATTTCTTTCTTAAAGAGACTAACTGTTGATAGTATGGCTCTTCTGTTATGGTAAAAATATTAATAAAAAAACATCATAAAAAAAATGGTTTTTAATTTTTATACAATATCCTAATTTATGCAGATTGCATTAAACTGTAAACGTCTTAATGTAATAAAGTAATGAATAATTATTTATGATAGTAAATTTATTTAGAAGTTATAATACTTTTACTTTTATTGTTATTTTTGATAGGTTATTGCGTCTATGACGGTTGGTAAAGATGTGTCTGCTTTATTTCCTGATGTTGTAAATTGTATGCAAACTGATAACTTAGAACTGAAGAAACTTGTTTATTTGTATTTGATGAATTATGCTAAAAGCAATCCTGATATGGCTATTATGGCTGTCAATACGTTTGTTAAGGTAATATTTCTCACTATTTCTCATTATATTATAAATAAATTAACACTGTCTTTTATTTCTCAAAAGGATTGTGAAGATCCAAATCCGTTAATACGAGCTTTAGCAGTGCGCACCATGGGGTGCATCAGAGTTGAAAAAATAACTGAATATCTATGTGAACCATTGCGTAAATGCTTGAGAGACGAAGATCCATATGTACGCAAGACAGCTGCAGTTTGTGTTGCTAAACTCTATGACATCAATGCACAACTTGTTGATGATCAAGGATTTTTGGAACAGTTAAAAGAACTTCTATCAGACTCTAATCCTATGGTAACTACTTATTTTCTATATAAATCTTTATCTTGTATAAAAAAATGATTGTAATTTATTTTTAAAAAGGTCGTCGCTAACGCTGTTGCTGCTTTATCTGAAATGAATGAAGCTAGTATAACTGGTTCTCCATTGATTGAAATGAATTCACAAACTATTAATAAACTTTTAACTGCGTTAAATGAATGTACAGAATGGGGTCAAGTGTTTATTCTGGATTCGTTAGCTAATTACAGCCCAAAAGATGATCGTGAGGCACAAAGGTTAATATTAATTAAAGTATACATTTTATTAGATTTTATATAATACAAAAAGCTTATTATATTTGTTTTATTAAATATTATAGGTTTGGTTTTGCACTAATAAGTAGTTAAGTTAAAAAAAAACTATGTAATTTAAAGTATTGACACATTCATTGCAACTGTTGGCTTTAAAAAACAGTTATTTCATAAATATAGCCTATAAAATATTGACTTGCTATTGAAATAATTTGATTTTTCAAATACCATCATTTGAAAATTGTTTTATTTTTGTTCAGTTTGTTTGTATATAGTTATTTTAGTTAAAATTGATGAAAAAAAATATTTGCGCTATTTGTATGTTGTAACCAAAACATAGCAACATATGTGTTTATCATTTTTAGTATTTTAAGTCTCATGGAATTAATATTATTTAAATGTTTAAAATGATATCACTTTATTTCATAGTTTTTTGGTTTTATTTATTTTAGTATATGTGAACGAATAACACCTCGATTAGCTCATGCTAATGCTGCAGTTGTTTTATCTGCTATTAAAGTGTTAATGAAACTAATGGAAATGTTGCCAACTGATTCTGACTTTGTTACTACACTGACTAAAAAACTTGCTCCACCACTTGTTACTTTATTATCTACAGAACCAGAAGTAATTAATGATAATTTATTGTATAATATGTCTAAAATTCAACTAAACAATTATGCATTTATATCTTTTAGGTTCAATATGTTGCTCTCAGAAATATTAATTTAATAGTTCAAAAGAGGCCAGATATACTTAAGCATGAAATGAAAGTTTTTTTTGTTAAATATAATGATCCCATTTATGTTAAACTTGAGAAACTGGATATTATGATACGTTTAGCATCACAAGCCAACATAGCACAAGTTCTTTCAGAACTGAAAGAGTAAATTTATTTTTTATAACTAATTTTTTATTTTAACAGATTTTCATATTAAAATGTGTTTAGGTATGCCACTGAAGTTGATGTTGACTTTGTGCGTAAAGCAGTTCGTGCAATTGGTCGATGTGCAATTAAGGTGGAGCAGTCTGCTGAACGTTGTGTGTCTACTCTTTTGGACCTTATACAAACAAAAGTGAACTATGTAGTTCAAGAAGCAATTGTTGTTATTAAAGATATATTCCGTAAATACCCTAACAAGTATGAAAGTATAATATCTTTATTGTGTGAAAATTTGGACACACTTGATGAGCCAGAAGCAAGAGCATCTATGATTTGGATAATTGGAGAATATGCTGAACGTATAGATAATGCTGATGAACTTTTAGAAAGCTTTTTGGAAGGTTTCCATGATGAAAATACTCAAGTCCAATTGCAATTATTAACTGCTATCGTTAAACTATTTTTGAAGAGACCTACTGACACTCAAGAATTAGTACAACAAGTCTTAAGTTTGGCTACACAAGATTCTGATAATCCTGATTTACGCGATCGTGGTTTTATTTATTGGAGATTGCTGTCTACTGATCCAGGTGCTGCCAAAGATGTTGTACTGGCTGAAAAACCATTGATTTCTGAGGAAACTGATCTTTTAGAACCAACTTTACTCGATGAACTTGTATGTCATATTTCTAGCCTTGCCAGTGTTTATCATAAGCCACCCAATGCATTTGTTGAAGGACGACCAGGATTACGAAAATCTTTACCAGCCAGGTAAAGAAATTATTATGATAATTTTTTAATTCATATACGCATGTATTCCATTTATTACAGTAGTGTATACTTAACATGCATTGTTTATAGAAACGAAAATACATCTGCTAGTAATGTTCCTCAAGCTGCAGTCATTCCTGCACCACAAGAATCGTTGATTGGAGATCTTCTTAGTATGGATCTGACTACTCCAGCTGTTGTTCCAACATCTGTTCAACCGCCTTCTGTTGATTTACTTGCTTCTGGGTTAGATTCATTATTAACCACATCTGACTTGCCAGCAGCTTCATCATCAAATACAGGTTTGCTTGGTGACATTTTTGGGTTTACACCCACGCCAGTATCTTATTCTCCGCCTAAACAACTTTGGCTACCGAGTGAAAACGGTAAAGGATTAGAAATTATGGGAACATTTTCGAGGAAGTAAGTTTTGAAATAAAAAATATTAATATAGTATATTATCTAATTTTACTGTTTTTTTAGAAATGGTCAAATTAGTATGGATATGACTCTCAAGAACAAAGCTATGCAACCAATGAGTGGATTTGCTATTCAGTTAAACAAAAATTCGTAAGTATTTATTCAATAAATAATTTAAAAAATATTATGCTCAATATCAAAATATAATTTTGTATTGTATTGAATATTGTATCAAATACTACAAATCTAGGTGAAATATTTTATCATTATTAAAAACTAATTTTTCCTTGTTAGTATAAAATCCAATTGTCTTCTACATCCTTGGCAACCTTTTTGATGTCAAGGGCCAAAAAATAAATATACATTTTTCACAGGCCAGAATTTGAGTATATACCTTATTTTATTTTAAACAAAAATATATAGTCATATCATATCTAGTTTATTTCTGCTCATAACTGTTAGGATTAATTTAACAAAATATCTACAAATAACCAACGTTTTAGTCTGAAAATTCCAGTCGATACTATCTTAGTCTACGATTTTTATACAAATTATACATTTTACATGCGGGCCACATTAAATGACTATGATGGCCGTATGGGATCCTTGGAATGCCGACCTCTGCTCTTCATGATACAAATTTTGATATCAATAATATGCAATTTCAAACGTATAGTTGGTTAAACGATAATATCCATAAACTTAATTATAAAACCAAGTAAACATTTCTCACTTAGCTCAAAATTAAAATTAAAATAAAAGTCAATAAGTTTTAAGTGATAGGTTTAATATAATTTTTAAAATAAAGTAAAATATTCAATTAGTTTTAAAAAAATACCTACAAAAATATAATAATGCATTAATCGCAGCAAAATTTGTAAAAAAAGACCTTTCAACCAAAAAATACCAAAAACTGCAAAAAATTTAAAACTATTGCATACTATTGAATTCTGCGTGATATAAATTTAATTTCTTTAAAGATGATCCTCGAATGTAAGTATATAGTTCCAGGCCCTCCTAATAAGTTATGGTATAATGTTAATCCTTTTAGTGTTATAGTATTACCTATACATAAATTGTATCACAGTATAAGTATAACATTGAATACTGATGATGCAGGTTTATTGTGATGACTTAATGTTATATATGAACAAAATTTATAAGTATTAATTTCTGGTATCTTTAATAATATTGTTGATCATTATCTTATGACTAAAACTTTCGGAACCCTAAGTAAATTCAATTTTTCTTAAATATCCTGGCTCCTAGGTTGTCTTTAGTCATATTTTTTTTATATTCATAATTTTTGTTAATAACATGAAAAATAACACGTTACTCTATAGAAATTACTTTTAAAAAGTAATTTTGTTACAATTATGTTAATTCAAATAAAATAAAATGAAATTACTACAGTGTTATTGTAAAAATAATTTTGTTACAGTAATTTATAATTCAAATTACTTTACTAGCCAACACTGCATTTATTTTTATGTTGCATCTTTATGTAATATAAAATTCATTTTACTTTACATTGTTTGTAAAAGAAAACAATGTTATGTTACAAACATATTTATTTGTATGTTTATTAAAACTAAAATTTAAATGTTATAAATATTTCTCTTTTTAGTTTTGGCTTGACACCAGCTCGCCCGTTACAAGTATTAAACCCATTATTGCCTACGGCATCTTATGAAACCAGCTTAACTCTCGCGACTACTGGACTTGTGCAAAGAATGGAACCAATAACTAATCTTCAAGTATACATTTATTTACTGTAACATGAATTATAAAATAAAATAATATTAATTTACAACCATGTTATAGGTGGCGATAAAAAATAATATTGATGTTTTATATTATGCTTGTATTATACCAATGAATGTATTCTTTATCGAAGATGGTCAAATGGATAAGCGAGTGTTTTTGAAAACTTGGAAAGACATACCTGCAGAGAATGAAGTGCAATTCACTTTAAAAAATGTTCTTTGCAACACAGGTAGAAAATTAATTCAAGCAATAAAGTATAGTATAAAATCATAACGTAATATTTGACAAGCTCAAACCATTCAGTTAATATTCTAGTAACATTAAGTTGCATAAATTAAACAGACAACCACTTGAACGCGTTAACCAAGTAAAATATCTTGGATTTCTTTATGTTTTATCACTAGATTTTTGTCCTCATAAAGACATTGTTGCTAGTAAAGCGCTACATTCTCGGCTTTATTAGAACAAACTTTTCAAATATTGATGACCCAACATGCCTTTCTATACTCTACAACTCTCATATAAGATCACTCTTGAAGTACGGAACTATTGTCCTTTCACAATTAGTAACACACAGAAACTTAGAAAGTTGATAGAGTCCAAAATCTGTTCCTTAACTTTTGCAGAGCACAGCCTCAAATGTTGTGCATCCTCATGATTACAGGATCGTTAATGATCTATTTAAATTCAAGTCACATTCTGAAAGTCATATTATTTCCAGCTGTCGTTTTTTTCAGGCTTTGATTGATGGTAATATTGACGCACCTCATTTACTGGAGCAACTTTTAGCATTTTCATCCCCAGTAATACCTACAGTTTTTTACATACCAATAGGCCGTAGCAATTTTGCAAAAAATGCACTCGTAATAAGAATGATGTTCATATTTAATAACAACCAATAACTTCATACCTAGACGCATTTATCATTTTTATTTATATTTTTAACATATAATTAGCATTGTTTTTATATTTTTGTTTATTAATTGTATCCTTAGTATTTTGTTTTGTTAAATTACTTTTGTCCATACTGTTATAAAAGCGGATTGGCATTAATTAATTTAAAATAAAATAAATAAATTGTTCTCATAAATATCTTTAGCAGTTATTACTTATAGATATTAATATTTTTCAGAGGCTATTGTCTTGAAGATGTCACAAAATAATGTGTTTACAATAGCTAAAAGACACGTTGAAGGCCAGGACATGTTATACCAGTCATTAAAGTTGACAAATGGCAATTGGGTGTTGAATGAGCTTAAAATTCAGCCAGGAAACCCCAACATAACTGTAAGTAGTTTGAGTGGTTAAGTAGATTTATGCCGGGTTGCATGACAAATTGTTTAATAAATTTGAATGGACTGATCATTGGCCCCTCTATCTAGTTTAAGAGAGTTAATGCTCTCTATTGATCTGTTAAATGTTTAGTATTTTTTCATGCAACCTAACATTAAACTCGTGGGTAAAAAACCCATATTATTTTCTTCCTAAAGGTTAACAAAATTGTACTGTATATTGTTTTACTTATGAAAAATCTAATTATGTCAGAGAACAGTTATTTCATATAATTTATAAATAAATATTTTAGGAAACTAAAATATTTTTGTATAAAGCTTATATAGTTTGTTTTGTTATAATTTGTAAATTATTTTATGTTTAGCTATCATTAAAGTTACTAGCTATGGAAGTTGCACAAGGAGTTTTCCAAGCATACGATGCTATTCTTCATTCATAAAAACTTAAATTAATAAGTAAGTTAATTCCAAGTATTTGTATGAGTTCCACAACTGTAAGTAGGTATAAGCTTTCATTATCATATACATACTAAAGTATTTTAATTAAAATGTTAGCTACCTATTTATTAATTATTTATTCACAATAAATGAATATTAAATTGAAATATATTTGTTTTAAAATTAAACTTTTTTTATATTAGCATTACAATATTATTATGTTGATTTTTTTTTCCATTATGTATTTTGTTATTTATACATACAAATATTATTTAATTATAACAATATTAAAAATTTTTTTCATAAATATTTTTATTAAAGTAAATTAATACTACACTTATTCAAACATTATTCAAGTATTAAATAAAAATATATAATTATAAGTTATAACCATATATTTATGAACACAAAAAATATGTAGACAATATTATTATAGTGGACAATAATAATATATTATAATATACATTTTATTAGTTATAAAATATTTTTCATGATTTAATGACCATTCATGTATTCCTTCTTAATTTTTATCCGTTCTTCTAATGATGGCATGTATGGCCTTATATTGTTGTTTTTCCTTTCTTTGTAAACATTGTACTGAAAGCAAAATATATTGTCAATTAAATATAAATCAAAATTTTTGTCTAGGTTACATAATGTTCCTATACATTATAAAACTTAATATTTTTTCAAATTTAATTGTTCAAAAGAAAAGGAAATGTAATACTGATTTTATTTAGTGCATAAAAACATACCCAAAATGTTTTGCAGTCTTTGTAATTTTCTATTTGTGGTTCACATTGGGATTTATCTCCAAAACTATCTTGCAAGCATTTGAAAGATAATCTTTGTTCCTGTACAGAAAAATACAGTTAAATGTCAAGTTTTTTAGTTTTTGACATTGAAAATAAAATTAATCAAATTTAGGAATTATAATTTGTATTATCATTAAAAGTGATAATATTCCAGTTGTGTAATAATAATTGATGTATTGTATTTTGTAATTTATAAACTTATTTATATGAAGGACAGTTTGGCAGATTTCTATGATAATAATACCTATTACCCATATATATATCAATAAGTTAAAACTGAAATGATATAACGGTACCTGCAAGCAAGGATTTGAATCTCCATTTTTAGCTTCAGACATTTTAATTAAATTCCACAAGATGATCTTACTATAGGTCAATGTATAACTGTGTAAGATGTACAAATATTATGAAGTCTTGCTTTATTCCGCGAGTCGTGAGATGATAAATTAAGTATTTGATTCTAAAGTAATAGGTATAATTATAATTGATAAATAATATTATGTTTAGTTTTTAGTATTTGGACATTAGTAAAAATATTAAATTGTATTCATCGGCCGACGGCCATCGACTACTGAGAATTGAGATAAAATAAATCTCTTATCATTAAGTGTTATCAAACATAATATAACAGAATAACCAGGACCGCAAAGGTTGATTATTTATATAATTCTATTTCGTGTTATACGCGTTACAAACTTTTAAACTTTAGGAATGATTAATGAATCTGGTTTATCTGTATCCTAAGCTGTTTTTTGAATTTCTTATTAGAAATGTTCGTATTAATTTTCTCAACATTTTGGTGAGATTATGATTTACTTACAACTAAATGTTGAGCATATAAATACTGACATTTCCAAATTTTTGGTAATTTAAACTAAAAACATGATTTTTGGAAAGATATAATTTGCATGTTATTTGACCAAAATGTACAAATTAATTTTGAGCAATTTTTTTTTGAAAGTACTATCAAATTAAACATGCAAAACCACTATTTGAAAAGTTAAGTAAAATAATAAGTAAACAACATAATTAACATTAAATTGTACTATGTACCTACTAAACCAACCTATACTTATTTAAATTCTATGTGAATAATTAAATAAATAGTTTTAAAATTTATAATACCTAGGTAATCATAAATCAGGGGTGGTTTCAGTGACATGGTCGATGGGGCAAATCTTACGTTTTAGTAAACTTTCGATATTATAATGTGATTTTTTTTTTTTAATTTTGTTTCTAGCGGTATACGTAGGCTCCTCTAGCATAAATTGCAACTTATTTGTACATTGAATAGAAATGTTCAAACTGAATTTGTAAGTTATGATCAACATTTTATTTCTACAGTCATTAATCATTAACTCATAATAATAATAAAGCTCATACCTATGGGAAACGGGAATCCAAGTTCAGTTGAAATACTCTGAACAAATGGACATGGTATAATGGCATATTGATTAACAATAATTGTAATTATTACGATTAATTAAATAAAGTTTATAACAGGTTAGAGATTTAACTTTTCTTACACCAAAATATCGTGATTTTAATCCAATAGTATAACTTTAAGTTTATTACAAATTTAGTTTAGCTCAAGCAAATATTTAGATTTTTTTTTCAAAATTTGTGTTTTTATATGCTTAATTTGATGGTACTTTTAAAATAAATTGCTTACACAAAATTTGTAAGTATTTCCAAAACCGTGTTTTTAAGTTTTAAATATCAACAATTAACAGTTTTTTACAGAAATTTTTTTTTTTTTTTTGAAATGTTATTGTTAATAAACTACGTAAAACTTTATTACAAGTCTTAATGTGTACAGCCTGTAATCTGTATATTATCTTAAATCGTGGTCCTTGGTTAGTGATTACCATAGAGTGATATACTTTTATGATTACGAAGTATGTGATACAATAGAGATAAGAACTTATTTGTCATAAATCATTATGTAAAATTGTAAAATGTAAATAAATTGTTATTTGTTACTCATGTCTTATTAATAATTAATTACTTATTGAAAATATTGTATGTGTATTTCGTTTTATAAATATTTGCTTTAAGTATTCAGTTTATATCGAGTTTATTACCTAAATATAAATGTTTAATACAGATTATTGTAACTAATTAACCTTTAACGTTATTCTTTTTTTTATTGACAACCATTTCCAATATGTTGTCATCAATCGGGCTTCAGCCACCCAATCATACGTTGAGGCTTGTGGATAGAGATCGGTTAGTGGCCCAACGTGTAAGAGTTATACCTGATGAGAAACTTATATCTAAGACAACAGAAACAGCCAAGCCTCAACAAAATTTATTGAACAATTTTTCTGATTTGTCGACTGATTTTGATATCATTCAAAATTCAAACAGCGTAGATCTTCTTGACTTGGGCAATAGTCAAATGTCAACATTCTTTCGTGAATTTTCAGAAAATCAAAAAACATTATGCAAAGAAGAAAAAAAAACTGCCTCCACTAACTATAAGACTATAAATGGGTTAGGGTTTTACTATTGTGATTCATGTCCATTTCTTTGTTTAAATATAAAAATTATTTTGGATCATAATGAAAAAAATCATCTCTTTCATAATAATACACTTAAATCTTCACCGCGAATAAAATGTATTGGATGTGATAATATATTTTATTCAGTGAATGTACTTCGAGTAAGTATTCACTTAGCATTTTTATTTTACTTTCTTATCATCAAAAATCACTATTTTGGTATTACAATTATATAATATGTTAATTTTATTAAAACAATATAAAAATTATTTTAAGTTAATTATCTATTCACTCCATTGTGTATAATTTAACTTAAATTATAGACAATTGAATTAATTAATTTTGATAATACGTACAAAAAAATACTGGAATTCCTACAGTTACTAAAATATTTTATTTTATAATAGGAATAATAATGAGTAATACTGAGTTAAGATTTGATATTTTGATTAGGTATTATTCATACAAAATAAATTAACTTTTTTTAAATCTGTTTTAAAAATATATAGGTGTAGGTTGGAAACTTCTGTGCATTTTTCCTACTAAAATTTTTTTTATTTTTTGATATTTGAAATTTACTTTAATTTCACATTTGGAATATAATCAATCAGTTAATATTTTTATTATGTTTAGCTTATTTATTTTAAATTTCAGTGCCATTTAATTGAAGAACATACTGTCTTATCTAACGAAGTTGATGGTTTAGTTCAACTTGTAATTGAAGCTAATAATGAAGACATTTTATACAACAACAATAGTAAATATAAATTACATATCATTTTAAAATAGTAATTTTGAAATAAGTAACAATTTAAAATGTTAAACATTTCATAGATGATGAGATATCTCAAACTGAAAACAATTTAGCAGATTTTAATGATACAATACTGGATACTTCTGAGTTTGGTCATAAATCACATTTCATTGACACTCAAATCACAGGTATCATTTTTATTTTTTTACTTAAACATTAAATTTGAAAAAATGCTCACTGTATACTCATTTACAAGTTTTAATTATTTTTTGGATTAGGTACCCAATTATTATTTTAATATTCAGGATTAAATAATTTGAAATATTATATTTATTATAAGCTATTAAGACATTAATTCATACATTTAATGTACAAACTACAAAAGTATTAATAAGGTATAGCTTTGCATAATATGAGAAATAATAGCTATTAGGTATTAATTACATTAAATAAAGTGTTTAAAATAGTTGGTATTAATAAATAAAAATAGTTCTGTTGTCACTACAATATATACATACAACTGAATGCCTAATACCTAATACCTATAAAAATGATTATACCCATAAAAAGTAATGTTATTTTATTACACCATTATTATTTATTTTACTTAAACTAATCGAGACCAAAATGCATGATTTTCCTTATCGTTTTAGGGCCATTCCAGTAACCTTTAAGCATTAGGTTCCAGTAAATAAATGGTAGTGCGTGTTTCTTCATTAAAAACATGCTGTGCAATTCATTCCCTTGGTTTATTGGAAATGTTTCTAATGGTTTAAGGTCATAATCAAATTCTGCTAGAATGCATTTGTTATATCCAGTGATTAATGGACAAGATGTGTATCCATCATATTTTTCTTTGATGTTCTTACCATTCATCACATTTATCATGTTTTTAAGAACAACAATACTTTGTGCTGCTACTGCAGCTCCTGTTTTTGATGTAGGACAACTCGTACAATCTCCAATTCCAAATATGTTTCCATAAACATTGTGACGTAATGTGTAAGGGTCAACATCTAAATACCCAGCACTGTTGCTGAGACTGGATTTCATTAGAACATTTGGTGGACCCATTGGAGGAGTTACATGAAGCATAGAATATTCTATTGATTCAGTTTTATTTGGTACATCAAGAAACTCAAAAGTGGCTTTGTTCTGGGTAGAATCTATTTTTATTAAATTTTGTCTCGTGCCAACAGAAATATTACGTGCATTACATATTTGCTGTAACTTCTGTGCATATTTTTTAACTCCAAATATTGCAGGTGTAGATGTTTTGTACATAATATTCGCCTTGTTCCTTTTACCTTTTCTTCTTAAATAGTCTTCGGTAATATACATAATTTTTTGAGGAGCTCCAGCACATTTAATCGGTGTATTAGGAAATGTAAATATTGCATTTCCACCATTAAAATTCTGCAAAACTTGATAAGTTTTTTCCACATATTGGGATGAATAGTTTGTACAAACTCCACTGTCTTTTTTATCAAGGGCTTCTCTTAATCCAATGATTTGATCATAATTATATTGCAATCCAACAGACACCACCATATAATCATAATTAATTGTGTTTCCATTTGATGTTGTTACAATATTTACTTGTGGATTAAAACTTTTGACTTTCTCCTGGATCCAATTTACATTTTTTGGAATCACTGATTTTGTAGAAGAACGGGACTGGGAAATAGTTTTCATACCACCACCAATCAATGTGAACATAGGTTGATAGTAGTGAGTATCGTTTGGCTCCAGTATGATCACATCACGTTCATATTTTGAGAGTTTAGCTGCCATCGTACATCCTCCAGAACCTCCACCAACAATTAACAATTTACAACTATGCTGAATGTTTCTAGTGATCACACAATTTGAAAACATTGTGAAAAAAGTTTAAAAAAATGTTTGTTCTTTAGTTGTTATTAATTTCTGGGTTAGTACTTTAGTAGCTGTTTATGTTTATATTTTGATTTATTTTTCGAACCATCAATTACGTTGATATGCCCGAGGTTATTTTTGTTATCTATAATCTATAAACTCAACAAGTGATGACTAATAATTACACAACTTTCTCCAAGGTTAAAATTTTTTAGTAAATAATATTATAATGTTATGTTCAAGTGTTCAACAAACAGTCATACTCGCTATTTCGTATCGTGTAGGTTGTGTAGTTTTACAGGAGTAGAGTCTACACCTTTGGCGGTGAAATTCCAATCATATGAGTATTCAATATTAATGTATTATATAAATATATAATAATAAATAATATGGACTACGCTTATCATCGAGTGTCAATTGCGGATTACGATAAAATTTGTTCGAGTCGTTCGCTGTATTTCCTGTCTGTGTACTACAGATTATTATACAGACACTGTAAGTTGATAACCGCGTTCTCAGAGATGTGTGGATCTGATTTAAAAATAGAATATTGTTCACCTTTCTCAGCGTTTGGTTCAACACAATGTATTTGGTCAATCACCGACGTCCGTCCGGTGTTTTAAAATCAGCAGTAATATTATGACGTCCTGTTTAATACGTCCCCGATGATTGCGTGTGGATAAATGATCGATTGTTGTAACAGTGTACCAAGTACATCATAATAATTATGTGCTGTAACCAGAAACGAACTACTTGAAAATAATACGATTTATTATAAGAAAGTTAAAAAAAATCGTTATGTCCAACTCGTACGTGCGATGTCGTGGATTGGACGTACTGTTGTACTGTATTCTATAACCTACAGTGTAGAGCTATAGACTGATTACTGATCGTTGTGGTTGTCGCCCGTCGATTGAACGCCACGATTGTTCGTACTCCGTACAAGTGTACAACCATACCCCCACGGCCCTACAACAGGTGTCTACACGGAATTTGTGATTTTCTTGGGGCGGACTGTTGATATCCTCCCACCCACACAACATCACCGTTGTCTTAGGTAAAGCCGTAAAGGATGGAGTTTTTAATTTTTGGTTATAAATAGAAGAAAAATATACGGGTACCTACTAGTCGCTACCTGTTTTTTTAATTTTTTTTTTAATACTATAGAATATAGATTAATGATTGTTTACCATTTAAAAACAATTAAAAACAGTGTATTGCCGTTTTTAATTTCTTCTCAATTAATAGGATAACAAATTTGTCGTTCTACTATATCTAATTAATATTAATTAATAATAATACAATGAAAATAATAAATAGTTGGTATCGAATACTTTCGGTTCACATGCATTGCAGGGAACGTTATTATACAAAAAATACAGAATGAATAGTGATCTTTTTTTTTTTGTAAACCAGGCAATATATTAGAAAAAATAAGAAGTATTTATTTATTTTTTTAAAACAAATACTATAATTATGTAAAATGTATGTTTATATTATGTCTAGACGTTTAATATTTCCCATGATAATGCAAATACACGATATAATAGAACTATGCTGTATTTACATTATACTTGTTCTTGCTCGAATTATGCGTGTAATAATGTTTTTATTGTTTTATTCTTCGTGGCTTGGTTCAGTAACGTATCTAGGACTTTTTCACAGTGGGCGGACTAACCTAACCGGGGGGATATAAAGATTTTATTACTTTAATTACTTTAATTCAGTATAATACTATATACATATTGTATTGTGTATAAAATT
Source organism: Nasonovia ribisnigri (assembly GCA_027563435.1). Classification (NCBI taxonomy): domain Eukaryota; kingdom Metazoa; phylum Arthropoda; class Insecta; order Hemiptera; family Aphididae; genus Nasonovia; species Nasonovia ribisnigri. Next base: position 110,991 of record JANEHU010000084.1, read on the forward strand.
TAGTCACGGGGGGATATGACCCCCCCCCCCCTCCCTCCCATTCCACCTCGTAGATCGCCACTGTTGCCATTTATATGCTTTCCTCTTCATACATGTATACGAAAACAAATTCAAACTTAACTGCTATTATTCTGCAAATTGTTTGTGGTATCTAAATAGTTGAAAACTAATCTAAATATATTTAAAATTGCGTCTTGTCTAAAAAATGTTTATATTTAAATAATTTATGAACATTTAAATGTACTATTATTCATTTTTAAATTACAAAAAATGAACAAAATAAATTTTGTCGATAAATTGTATGCATAAATATTCCGAGTTTTCCGATTATTTGAGAAGTGCTGCAGGACCTTTTCAATTTTAACCCTCTTAAAGTTCTAACTTGATAATCTTTCCTACAAGAAAATATATCAAAATTGATGATTTTAGCACCCACTTATGGACCCCAATAAAAAAATACGCTATTGTAATACTAATCCGTTTTATAATTCCTATAATAATTTGATAGTAGCTTGGAATAATATGTCACGAATATACAGGGCGATTAACTAAGCATGCGCAGTTCTATTTTTCCTTTTAATGATGAATTAATTTAAATTCTGATTTTTAAAATTTTTAAATATTGGGTTTAACTTACTTAAGTAATGTCCTGTGGCGATACAAACTTCTGTTTTTCAAATGAGAACCCCCTTATTTTTTATACTGTCAAATATTAAGAAGATGATTTTTTTTCAAAATTTTAATGCACCTAATTCCAAATTTGAACTAGTGGTTTCTCAGTTATTAACATTTTTATTCTAAGGATAATAGTCCTTAAAAATGGTTTTACAAAAATATAAATTAGATGTGATATTAGATTTAGTATTTAGTATACATACTTGGACTATTCTTACAAATTATAAATGTTGATAGATTAATATAAATTACTAAAATGTTCAATGTTCATATCAAGATAGCGTCCATTGATCTTCCCTTAGATTATATACTATGAATGGACCATCTCAGTGGCATAAACAGGATTTTTATTTAGAGGGGAAGGGGCTAATAATGTGTTTGCTTTTAAACAGAGTCGCTTTAACTAGGATCTCCCATACCTAAGCAGCTAAGCATACTGATGTCAAAGTTTTATTTTAAGTTTGGGTTCCTGAACGGTTATTCAAATTTTTATTTGCATTTTGCTCTAACTGTCATAAATCGTAGAAGAAATTTATTAATTTTCTTAAGATGATGTCGGGGATGGGTGGAAGGCTATCCACCAGAACTCATTCTAGTTACGCTTTATACGCAAATAATATAAGCGACGAGTCACTACCATAGAATATAGTTGCTTAATCATCATTCTTGTATACAAAGTTAAAAACTCATAAACATTAATTTATGTCTAAAATTTTATTTGATACCCATATAAAATAATTTGTGTACCAGGTACCTATTGATTATATAGTATTAACTAATACCTTTTATAATATTCTTAAGTTCCATTATACAATTTAAATTTAAATAGGTATATATAGGTAATAGTACTCGCAATAATAATATAATTATAGATAGTTATGTATAATAATATGATGATAATATTTCTAATTTTTATTCAAAATAATCAAAGATTTACATTTTATTATGTTTAGGTAATGCATTTTATAATTTTTCAGGAGAAATTAATTCTGCTGAAAATTATCATTCGATTGATACCTGTGATGATTTTTGGGAGTATCAAGAGCAATTATCCAACGGACTTCAAGAAAAAAACACCATTGAAGATACAAATATTATAGAAAAACATTTGAGGTTTGTAAATCGTCACTTTTACGATGGGGTCAATGTCAATACTAAAAATGTGTCAAATGAAGTTAGATGGGAGAAAATTTGATTAAATTACTTTAAATTTACATTTCACTGTTGCTTGTATAATAGTGCTATGATATACCTATATAATATATTATAATATTATTATATGTATATATATATATATGAGTTTAACTATGGATAATAACCATAAATATGTATACAAAAAATATACTTGTATGGGTTAATACTGAGTTACTTAAGCTATTCGTTTATAATTTTATAATTGCGCATAGTTGAATAATATTATATAATATACATTTATTTTATGAAAAATATAAATTTGTAAATTATTAAATCGCTATATAATAGTCAATAGAGATAAAGCAATATTATCTATCTGTAAATATTATGCAAGCAATTCAACAAGTTTTATATGAGTTGTACCTACGGGTTAATACTGAGTTACTTAAGCTATTCGTTTATAATTTTATAATTGCGCATAGTTGAATAATATTATATAATATTCATTTATTTTATAAAAAATATAAATTTGTAAATTATTAAATCACTATATAATAGTCAATAGAGATAAAGCAATATTATCTATCTGAAATATTATACAAGAAATTCAACAAGTTTTATATGAGTTGTACCTATACTCTAACAGTCTAACACTTCCAAGAAATAATTTTAAAATTAATCACGTACCGTGTATAATATGCCTATACTGTTGACGCCATTTATTCTTGCGGTATGGTTTTAACCATAATATATGAACCGATGGTATTTAATATTATTCTATTGCTCTGTCTAGAAAAATGTTAGTTTTTCCCGATAAAGGATATTTAGATTTCCAGAATAATCGGATAATGAAGATTTTCAAGAAGGAAAATATTCCCTCCATATTCGATATGGAATAGTTACGTACCAACTCGTATCGAAGTCTGAGTCCGATACGGGTCCGGTACGTATCGCTTGTATGTTGCATGTGTAACTTCTTTAACGCACTTGAACTTTTTCCTTGAAAATCTTGAATGTATATGCGAATCAATTGTGTGGAGTTATATGAATTTATTAATAAATTGTGTGACATGTTCCTACAACCAATATAAATAGGTTCCCACACATTACAGCGGTATGAGTCTGTACACAATATACGGGCACCGCCAAGACGTAATAATTTTATCACTACCGCTGAGTACCGCTTCAGTTTGAGCGGACATTAATAAAGCTCTATGACTAAAAGTTATTTACGATTGCTAAGCTTAACTATTGTTTATTGGAAACAAATATTGGGTGATAAATCATTATACAAATATAGGTATATATTGGTATATATTATATAGGTACGGGTATATAGGTAATAACTAATAAATAATATATAAAGCCAAAGGTACAGCGTTCAAGTTTTATCATAACATACCAATTCAATTTACAAATCTATTTATCTTACTATTTTTTAAAACATAACCGTTTTTAATTGGAGAATGGTATCCATAATTGGAATTTGGAACATTTTTATTAAAGAAGTTTAAAAAATAAACCTAGTATTGTACTTACCTATAATGTATTTCCTATTGTTTAATTAATCTCAAAAATATACGTACTTGTATTAATGGTTAATATTGTATATAGCATTACTTATAGCATTGCTAAAGTTATTTATATCACGCAAAATAAAATATATAAAAAATATTAAAATATTTTAGGTGTACGATTGGAAAGTGCAAAGCTAGATTTGGCACAGAAGACAACTTGATGTATCATATAAAGTGCCATTTAGACGACAAATTTAAATGCATAGAATTGGAATGCCAGTTTACCGATTCAAAGTGGCTATCTATGATGACACATTTGTGGAAAACTCATGGTATAGACATAGATATGTTCGGTTGCAACCAATGCGGATTCAAAACGAATAGGTATAATAGCGACTACATTTTTATGCATAAAAAAGGGGGTCAAGTGGATGTCGCTCCGCTGTACAGTAGGTTATAAGTAGAACACTGTATAATGGATGGTATTAAATTTGAATTCAATGACATATAATATCATTGTATACGAAAAACGATTCTGAGCGGAGACCGTATGTCAGTCTAGGATTTTTAAATTAAATTGATATTGTTATTATACGGTAGCTGCTAAGTTGAATTAATATTATTCATACTATTTAATTATTAACCTTAAATTATCAGTGATACTAGAAAAATATTATAATATATACTTTTACTCGTTAAAATTTATTTTAATATGTAATTTCGTCCAAAGTTAAACTTAAAATGTCTGTAAAAAATAACTGCGTTTATATATTTTTTAGATTTTTTGTTTACAGTATGTACTATTTATTAGAATCTTTGTTTTAAATTTTCAATCCTTAGTTATAAAAACTGACCATTTTATAATTGTTTAATTACAATGATTGATAATTTTCGAGATTTTGATGAATTTTGTCAAAATTCGAACTTTAAATGCTTATAAAAAAAATGTGTGCCTATGTATTTTTAATATTTTTCAATTGCTATTGTAAAAATATATCAGGAGCCTTGTATTAAATTTTCATTATTTTTGGCCCAACAAATAAAAATTTATTGGTATTTATATAAAAAAAAACTAAAAAAATTTAAATGATCCGTAAAAAGCTCAAAAACAGTCAAAACATATTCAAAATTAGATGGCGTATAGAAAATGCTTATATAAACATTCAGTGAAATTTTCATGCATCTACAGTTATTAGTTTTTGAATTACAACAAAATAAGAAAATCGCTACATGAGAAATCGAATGAATATCTAATCTTATAAAAATTTGAACTTAAAATGCTCATAAAAATGTATGTTGACTTGCTTATAAACATTTTTTCATTGATAAAATTAGGCAAACTTATAAGAAATCTTGTATTACATTTTCAAACCTTAGATTTAAAAAGAAAATTTTTTATGAATTTTTAACTCAAAATAAATTGCACATTTTCGTCTTTTTTACGTATTTTGTCAAAATTTGAACTTTGATTACCTATAAAAAAAAATTGTGACTACGGATTTTTAATATTTTTCATCTGCCTTTGAAACCATATATTAGAAGCCTACTATTAAATTTTCAAGATTTTTTACCCAACAAATAAAATTTTATTGACATTTATAGAAAAAAAAACTAAAAAAATTGGAAACTGAAAATGTCCGTTAACAGCTCAAAATAACTCAGAATATTTTGAAAATGCTATGGTGTGTAGAAAATGCTTATATAAACATTCGGACAAAATTTCATGTCTCTACCGTCATTTCTTTTAGAGTTATACCAAAAACCAAAATCGATTTTGTCGAAAATTGGTTTTCCGTAAAAATTCCCGTTTTTTCCTTAATTTTTCATTTGTTTTTCACGGCGCTCATGAAAACTACTGGGAAATTTTAACTTTTGACCCCCCAAAGTACCAACTAGATTCACTTTCCTATCAGAAAAGGTACTATTGAAGAAAATCGAAGCATTTTTACTGTCCTAAAAGGTGATGACAAACACAAAAATAAAAAAAAAAATTAAAAAAAAACACACATCATTGTAAAATCAAAAAACATTTATCATACCTACAATAATATTAATATATTATAATATAATGCCAATTTAAAACCTACATATTATTATAACCTAAAATCATATAGAATATTACTGGAGGGGGATGTTAAACCTGGGACAGACAGTACTATAAAATTTAGGTAGTTAGGTATACGTATAAGCTATATTTAGAAATATTATTTTAATTCGTGGTTGAACTGCACTTATGAAGGTACGTTACGGATTTCCAAGAATCTTAGTCGTAGTTTATATCTTTAACTACATAAAGCATTCAGGGAACTCGGGCACACTAATGATCAGTCACTACACATGCAGCACATATCAGTACATCACTCACGATGGATATAGAATAATATTGCCTAAATCCGACTCCTTAAAAATGGTTAGCTTTCAACAGCCTAAACAATATTAATAATATTTTATTATAATAAAATTGAATTAACTACAGGCCGTAGTAGTAGGTACATATAGTAATATACGGGTAGTGTACGAACGCGATGGCTATATTATTTTGTCATTATACTGTACCTAGTGGTAATATTGAAAATAGCACGTAGATATTACGAAAACAAGGCACTTACATTAGCCAAGGCACATAACAACTGTCTCTCCCAATAAGTACCTATATAAATATAATACTTAATAGTCCTAATATTTTTTAGCCGACCCTGCCGTCTGGAGCAACTGCTCCCTTGATGCACCCCTGATAGTTATATGCCTAATATTATACGTGTGATGTATTTCTTATGTTATTAATTATGTGCTGTTGTCATCCACTCACCCCAGACATACTAATTAAATTATTGAAATCTATGCGTTTTCAGTCTGTACAAATTGAACACATTTCATAAAAACATTCACAAACAAGAGAAACCGTTTTTGTGTCCGGAGTGTAAGAAAGGATTTAAATCGATCAAACAGCTCAGGAACCACAAAGTATGTACTTAAATTTATGACAATATATATAATATACATATTCCCGGTTCCCACACTTGTCAGTGTCCGTTTATTCCTCCATATATTATCTACTAAAGTGCAGGTTTAGTGATAGTTATTTGTTTTCCTGCAAAAGATCGAAAATTATCACTATTACCTATATAAAGATGAAAATTGTAATTTTTCAATCTCTGTGGTCTTTTTGTGCTCGTGTTATGCAGCAGTATTATAAACCATTTATATTATTGAGCTGTATTGAGTATTCAGAACTCATTGTGAGGATGTTCAAAACTTATTGAAAAATAAACAATTATAAATAAATTGCTCGATTATAGTTACCTAAGTTAATACAATATTTAGCCGTGTGTACCCCACACCGACAAAGTCAACATTTTACAAACTATTTTATAATTTTTTCTAAATTTTTTTTACTGGATAGATGGCGCGATACCAGCGTATTCCTATTTTTTCACAATATTTCGTGAACAGAAATTTGGGTGCATCAAAACATAGACCTATGCTTTAAAATCTATATAAAACTATGCTCAATATTATTTAAAAAAACCCGCATGACTATCGGATGTGTGGTTCCAACTTCCAGAGAACATGCATTACAAAGAATTCCATTTTATATGCGCCGTATAAATAAAATAATATAATACTATGTCACTACTTATATACAATTCGATGCACCTACCACAAGAGTTAATTATTTTCATCGATTAAATCAATTATATCTGAAAATGATTTTTTTCTCACTTATCAGTTTAAAGGTAATTTCAATAAATATCCCAAAGTAAACATTTCAAATAGTATACACACTGATGTCTGTCTGATACTCATGAGTCATGAGTATTATTATTATTATCATTATTACACAACAACGTTGTTTCAAATTTGAATTCATAACATATTTTTTGGTATAAAAGTATGACGGATGATATAAGAATGATTTGAATAATCAAGGGCATATAGTTCTAATAAATTATTGCGTTTTATTTTGATTTATAATATTTGTTTATGGTTTAAAATATTTTGTAAGAATTTGGTAAATATCTGATTGAACAATTATGTACTCGGTTCGGCAATTATCATCTATAGCCAGTGATAAAAAGATCAATTATGCAGCCATTAAATTTCTTTTTTGATAAAATAAATAGTTAGTACCATCCAATTAACCTGAAACGTTGTAGAAAAAACGCTAAAAAAGTACAAAAATCACAAAGTATAAATTCATGATTTTTTTAAAAAATATTTTTCACTTTTGGTTATATTATGTTAATGTAAATTCTAATAAGTGATTTAGCTCTAAATAGCACCAAAATCCGCGAAAGTCGTCGATCTGCATTAATATGTTTTTTTTTATGTATACGCTACTCAGGAATTATGGAAATGATGAAATAAAATGAATGATAGAAAAGTTCCAAAAGAGAAGATAAGTTGCTTTAAAATAATGAAATTGTATCATTAATGTAATTCTAGTACTTTCCTTGTTTTTAAGATATTTACGTTAAACTAAAGGAATATTATTGCATTTTATATCTAATAAATTCCTCCTCACATGTTTTAAGAACAACTTCCTTTAAATCAGTTCACAATTGTCACAATTCAATGACATCTAAATTAAACATGTCGTCTTCCTGCAGGCGATCCACGTGAAGACCGGCAGGTCGTCGCCAAAGCCCGAGCAGACGTGCCAGCACTGTTGCCGCAACTTCAGCACCAAGCACTTGTTACACCAGCACATTGCCAGCGTGCACATCGGGGTACGGCCGTACACTTGCGGCATCTGCGGGTACGCGACCGCCGTCGCCAGCTCGCTGAAGCTCCACCAGCGGTCGCACACCGGTGAGAAGCCGTTCGCGTGCGACGAGTGCGGCTTCCGGACCGCCGACCACAACACCCTGCGCAAGCACAAGATGCGGCACACCGGCCGGAAGAACTACACGTGTCCGTTGTGCGACTACTCGTGTATACAGGCCTCGTCCTACAAGAACCACCTGAAATCCAAACACCCGGGTACGGTATACCTAATACGTATATTTCGCACGATTTGGGTGTGTTGTTGGCGGTGCCCTATCGACTGTCGGTACTAGTTACGTAAACTAAAATGTCAGGATAAAACCCGTCCGATTTCTTGCATGTCATCAATATGTTACATACACGGGTTTATGTCGATTGCGATAACCGATTTTAAGTACATGGGTGTCCCGGGCCTAAAATAGTATCTGCCTACAGTTTATTAAATAATCGTAGATCGAGACAAGTAGACAACGACAAAAAAAAAGATAATGAACGTTGATAATCGACAAGCTAATGGAAACTGCATGTGTTAGTAAGTGTTACATTAAAATGTAACTTTCAACAAGAAAAATGCAAATATACATATAAGAAAAGTACAAAAACGAATAAAATGCACCAAAAATACTAAAAAATGACCGTAAAGCATAAAATTCCCTAAAAATGCAAAAAATGCAAAATAAAAATTGTACCATTAAATTCTATACTTCATGAATCAAATTTCTGTATAGACGAGCATTAAATGTGAGCATTAGAAAAAAAGATGCAAATTGCATCAAGTTCCGGGCCCTAGTAATTATATTTGATTTAAGTACCTAATTTTTAGTTTTATAATAATATCTTTTTCATACGAAAAATTGTAATTTATATAATATGTTTTTAAATTTTGTGATTTGTACAATTCCGGAATTTGTATGTAACATATACATACAGGTGTACTCTCCCCTCGTCTGTGTTTTACCTATACATGCCAAATAATATTTTTTTTTACGTGAACCTACTGACTAGGTAGGTGATTGAAATATTAGAGAATGACTTAATAATTATCAAGTATAGTTGTGTTGGGGCTCCTCAGCTACTGCACCTTCGTTTTTCCATAGATAATTATAATAGGTATTTTTTTTTATCATTATTAGGCGTTGATTATTATTTGTTCACTCTTATAAATGCAATTTAGATTTTTTACACCCTGCCACCCAATGGAAATAAATGTATAATAACATGCAATTTTAAACCTAGGTATCGAGTGAGTCTTTTGCTTTATAGTAGTTTGCCTAATTGGATTAGATTATATTAGTTATAATAATAATTAATAAGATATTTTATGTTGTACTGCCACAGGAATGGACGACGGTTTCGTGTATAGCTGTAACATGTGCAATTTCAAGACCATTCGTAAAGATATGTACATGTTACACATTGTCAAACACAAGGAGGAAACTATGTACATTAACGACACATGTGATCCAATCATAAATTTGGACGAGGTAAGTCATGTACCACCATCGTGCAATACATACAATAATCAATGTGATGTAATATATATTAGGTAGGTATGTTTGATATATTAATCAATGACTGTTGTTGTTTTTAGATGCTCAATGAAAAAGAAAAAATACAGGCTGAAATTGTCGAACAACCATATTACCCCTTCAACACTATCAGAGTTAGGCCGATAAACACTATAAACAACGGGACCGTGGAGAACACTATCTAAAGGTTAGGTTCCTGTTAATTTTAATTACTTGCTAATCTTTAATAAATATCTTTCTGTCGACAGGTGGTATCAATACCAATGGTATTATTTCGGCAAACAATATGTGTCGAGGATTTGTTTAAACATTTTACCATTAGAGTAGTTCAAAACTATTGTCGTTTGAGCAACCAATCAATTATTAGAAATTTTGACTGACATTCTAATAATAGTTTGAATTTATCACTATTTTATTTTGGAATAAAAAATAAATACATTTTTGTTTTAAAATCAAATTGGTTTTTATTATTTTTTAAATACCTTTATACACGCTTACACAGAAAAAAATTTGGAAAAAAAAAAATGACAATATAAATTAAATGCAGGTAATGAACAATTAGTATATAATATAACTCAGTAAACATGTTGTTTGTATGGCCAAATCAAAGGATACAATTAATATAAAATATATTTACAAATAATTAAGTACATTTTTTTGTAGTTGTTTATACAATAGAACATGGGTTTCCGTTATTATTAAAGGAAGAAGCTGTGTCCGTACTAAATAATGTAAATTTGTTTATTTTATTATTATCATTATTCATATGGGAGCCGTTTAAATTGTTTTCAAAATCGGAAGGGCTGTGTACCCAAAAAGGTTGAAAGCCTCTACAATAGAATATACTCTCAAAGTCTTTCCAGTTGTTATGAAAATATATTTAACTGTTCATTTAATGAGAGGTTCTTAATTTATTTGTTATTATTATAAAACACAAAAAATTTACTCCAACTACCCATTTATAACTTATTTAACTGACAGAATCATTGATTAGAGTAAGATTATTGTACTATTAAAAAAACCGTTATGGTCAATTTGAAAAAAATCACCCAAAGAAATATATTTATGGCTTCATACAGCAATTCTTGGCATAATCATGTTGTCTAAATAACAAATGATGATTAGGTTCTTTTTAAATTTTACTACAAATACAAATAATATATTATTTTGAAACCTAATAAGGCTACAAAGGAAAGTACTATTTAGTTTGGTGATTAAAAGTGTACCTATATAGTATATCACATCTTATAAATAATAATTATTACTAAAAGACTTAGACATATTTACCGAACAATTTTCATACAACATAAATGTATTTAAAAATATACTTAAATACTTTAAACACGCAGAGTTAAATAAAATATGATTAAATATTTTAACATTCTAACATGTCAACAATAAACTAAACACAATGTTACTAACAAGATATTAAAAGTATAAGATTGAATATTATAAACAATCACTACGATTATATCATAGACATAAAATTATTTATTCTTTAACTTCTAGTGTTTATTAGAAAGTTGTTCATAGCAATTCGATTGAACATATTTATATAAGTCAATTTTACTATATTCATAATCGGGGATTAAAAAAATATGACAAAGTTTTGCTTATAATTTTACTTTTTAATAGATTTACTAGATTGCTCTTTCATCAATAACAATATAACGATGGGGGAATAATAAAAATTTAAATATATTTATTAAATACATTTGTGTGGCAAAGTTACAATAATTGTTCAAAAAAATGTAAGTATACATTTATTATAAATGTTTTCAGACTTTATTACAATGGCATTAAGATTAGGGGCGAGGGTTGCAAAAAACTTATTTAATACGTATAAAACTAAAAAATAAACTAATAATAAAAATTGAACATTTAAAATTCAAATTTGATCAAGTCAAAGTTATCTTTTAAAGGAGTTATGAAATATTTAAAAAATATCTAAAAAGTTTAAAATATTTGCAAGTATTTTTATAATGTATATAAAATTATAAGTAATATAATACCTATTTTAGGTATGATAACAACCAACTAAACAAAAGTATTTTATGCATTGAATTGTTAGATTTGATCAATATTCTAAATTTGATAAAAAAAAAGGATGATTTGAACATAGTATAAAATCTAAAAATAAAATACCAAGTATTTTGCAACCCATTTAGGAACCATTAATAACTATTAGGTATGAAAAAGAGTAGATTTTTTGGCATATTTTCTTCTTAAAAACTACTTTTTTTTTGTTGTATTGTATAGACTAGAAAATTTAAGTCTTCAGAACAATTTTAGTGTTGTATAATAAGAAAGTTGTATGGAGATTAAGTCGAAAAACCTTTGCTTAGTAAAAATGCAAAACCGAATGGATCAACTTAATTTAAATAAAATATAATATGAGGAATACTTACAAATAATTGGTAGATTTATCAAATACCAAATAAAAAAAATAGCCTTTAGAGAGACTTGTATACAAACATAATATTAATTATTATAATGTACCTACATAAATTATAAATATGGCATTTAATGTTGTTCGTGCTTCCGTCTCTTAAGGAATAAAGCTTCATGAAAATCATCTGAGCTTAACTTGTTTCTATCGATATGTAATGTTGAAAATAACTCACCGTCAGTCATTGATTTTGGAAATGTAAACACACATCTACTTTTGTCGGCCATATTAGCTGAAGCACACATTCTATCTTCACTAAACAAAGTTTGATAGGAATGCGCTTTATTTGTATGGACAACGTTGCATTCTTTGCATGAAGTTAAGTTGTCAGCGGATGTGCCTTTGTAAAGTGGCTTTAACATAAACTTTGGTACTGTTAAGCTTGATGACCTCAGTTGACGACCTGATACAGGTGACTTTGTTTCTGGCGTACGATTTATAGATACACCGGATATGAAGAGTGTTGGTGACTTTGGGATACCTGTATCTGATTCTATATCGGCGGATATATCATTATCGGCACTGTCTTCAGAATGACTGCTGAACTTTTCAATTCTAATGTTCAGTTCAGGCTTGATAGGTAGCTCATCAGGAGTTTTTGATTCATTCTCTAATGTTTCATCTGATGTATCCAGGGCAGCGGTTTTTCCTATTTTACTTAAACGTTTGGGCAATGTAATGCTAGATGGTTTAGATGAGTTTTGCCAATACAGTTGAGCCAAAATATTGCACAGCTACAGAAAATAATTAAAATTAGTAATATGTTCAGCAAAAATAATCATGTTAAGCATACTTTTTTGTCTGAACTTATAGGAGCAGCAATATTGCTGTCATCCAATGATGTGACAGCACGACATTCACCATTGTTATTAATTTCCATGAGAATGGAGGCAGTTCTTCTAGGCAATACTTGGAAGCCGTGATTCAGTTTTCCACGTTTTCTATCTATTTTATCTTGCCTGTCATCACTATTCATATGATACACATTAACACAGTACCTAAGCAAAGAAATCAAGTTATAAACAAGTTGTTTGGGAAATTAATTATACACAACAAACAAACCTTCGATTATTTTTGTACAAATCTCTACGTGAGAGCAGATCACCAAAAGACAATGATCGCCTGAGATTTTTATTTTCCATACGACTGTATATGTCTTCACTAAAATCTAAATAATAACTGTTTTTGTGTAAATCACCCACTTTGAACACACCATCATCAAGTTTTATACCACTACATCTGAAAAAAATATTTTAAATTAAATAATGTATAATTTTATACATATAAATCGAGTTTTATCAACAAATAAATATATTACTTGGGTAAGATAACAGGAATATCTGTTTTTAAAATAGTATTCTCAGGAATATTTTTTGTAAGTAAAATTGTTTCATTGTCGTTTGTAGACTTTGATATATTTCTGGATTTAGCCATTGCAATTTCATCTAAAGACATCTGTAAAGCCATTTGCAATTGTTGGTCATCATCGTTTGAATCTTCAACAACATCTAAAAATATAAATAAAAATGATTGATTGTTTTTTCAATAAAACTATAGGTTAAAATTAGTATTCACCTGAATAATTTTTGCTACAACTTGCTTCTTCGATCTCTGATCTAAAACAAATATTAGTGTTAATAACAAGACCTATAAATTATAATTAATTATATTAATTTAAAAAAGAATTGTAATGTACTTTTTCTTTAGTTGAGCATCTTTTATCATTTGAAGTCTAGACATTTCAAGTGCGACAATAAGGTCCATTGCAAAAGTACCAACAATACTGGTGCGCTTTTCCTTTTTTCCTATAAAAAAAATTTGAGTTAGGTAATAGTTTAATTCAAATTTATTATTATTATTATAACGTTAAACTAAGTAGTAAGTATATTTTTTTAACTTACGCTCTTCTATCAAAGTTTTGTGAGTATTTTTGCACCTTAAGCTACAGTACTCATGAAACTTTGATGTTCTTGGATTCCTCACTCTTGCTTTTTTACAGTGTTCCATTTTACATTGGCCAAACACACTCACAGCTAGAGCTCGATCCAATTCAGTTTCCTTGTTTTAATAATTATAAATAATCAAATGTAATGTAAAACCGAACTTATAGTAATTTTAATTTTCAAACCTCTTCTTCGTCTGAACAACTTTCAGGCCAATCTAATATAGCAGTAAGGTTACGATGTCTTCCTTTTGAATCTACAATCCACGGATTATCTGGATCAATTTGAATCGAATCTCCAATTGCTTTCTTCAATAAATCCTAGAAATTGTTTTGTTTATTTATTAAATCTACATTTCCAGAAATTTTACTCACTTTAGCAGTAGCATTTATATGCTTTTGAGACATAGTGGTTGATTTTGGTTTGGTAACATTTGGTGGAATAGGAGGCATGCTTTTTAAAGATATAGATCCATCTGATATGGCATTAATAAATTCATGGCGTTTTCGCCTTAATATACTAGTAGTATTAATAATGGCACTTCTTGGATTACACAAATATTGTCTTAAAACCATTCCTGATAACTTTTCAGTAACTTCCTCAACTTCATTCTAAAATATAAATTGGATTCATAACATCTAAGGAAATTGAAAATCTGATAATTTTAATTGATATAAAATATAATCTATTTTATCAAATTATTAAATTTATATCAAGTAAGTTAAATTAAACTTTTAAACCAATTAATTAATAATATACATTTTTAAAATTTTACCTGCATAAACTCTAAAATATTTCTATTATATGCACTATATAGCATATAAAACCCATACACATACGATGCACACAGAACACGTTTGGCTTTCTGCACTTCAACAACTGCATCTTCTACAAATTTTGTACGCTCATCATCTATAATAAATCAGAATTTATTGTGATTATTTTATAGAATAGGTTGTATAGAATTTAAGTATAGATACCTTCAGATATATTTAAGGCAGCTGAAAGAGCTACTCTCCAATTTTTGACTATTTCTACAAACAGTTCTTCCATTGTGCGAGTCACTTCATGTTTTTTAAATTTAGTATAATAATGAAGAAATTTACTTAATTCCAAACTTTGCTTATTCTTTTGTTGAGCCTATGAACAATAATTACAGTTAAATATTAAATTAATGATTATTTCAGTTTGAAATAGTTTACTTATATGCAAAAATAATTACAATAATTGCAAAAAAATAGGTATTAATATCACCACGTAGGTATTATTCACCACGTCAAGTTCAATATGATAAACACAATATTATATTTACTTGAACAAAATAAACAACAATAATTCTGGGAGGCCAATATGCACACTGGGGGCTAATCTAATGCCTGTGTGCAGGTATCAACTTTATAGTGTCTACACGTTGACTGAGAAACTCCACTCCCTTTATAATACCTTACTCTGCCACTAACTACCTTTATGATTCTTCTAAACACTGATGTATTACACTTATGAAGACTGTAATGTCAATTATATAAAACTTACTAAATGTTAAGTTTAAGAGATGTGCTTGTATTTTATTATTGTTTTAGATATTGAAACAAATTTTCTATTTAAATAAAAAATCAAATCACAATACATTTTTTGAAATAATACTTTTATATTAGTACTTACTTCTTTTACAAGAAGACCACGTTTTTCATCAGCTTTGCAAACAGCATTCATACGATTGCAACGAAAGAAACCACCAGTAGCTGAACCATGTTTTTTCCAGCTTTCTTGACATATCCAACAAAATTCAAACTTACACTAAAATAAAAGTAAATTATTAATATACATTTTGTATTTTAATGAAAATCTGTATACTTTGCGCACGTTAAGAGTTTTAGACGTAAACTAGTCATGCTCTTTACGTCCATGGAGTATAAAAGTAATTTTTTATTGATAACTGATTAAAATCTATAATATAGTACCTACCTTAAATAAAGATGGATTATTTATTTTATATTAAGTAAAATGTATAAGTATAAAGAAATTTACCTTTGAACATTTCATATGATTACAGCCTTCATTCTTCTGTATAGGTGAGTTGCAATTTGGACAAGGTTTTGAATTTGTGACCAACCACAAACTATTAGCTGCTTCTTCATACTCTGCGGTTGTCTCACGTATCTTATCTGGTTTAACTTCAGATATTTTGGTCATCCACTGAGACCATTGTTGACAACTGCATGGAGTATGAGCATCTCCCATACATTCCCTAATGAATAATAAATACAAACACAGTACAAACTAATGCTTCAAAATAAAAACAAAAATGTTTAATGATTACTAATAGAAGCTTTCAAAACGTACCAACAAAAATAATGGCCTCTACCACAGTCAACTGAACGTGCAATTTTAGAATTAGGCTTTGGTTTTCTTGTAATTGGTAGGCGAACAGCAAGTCCACAGTTTGGAACAGGACACCATTTAATGGAACGGTTACTTTCAACAAAAGACTAAAACACATTTAGAGTTAAATGTTATAAACTAAAATAATGATTATATATTTCTATAAACCCTATTTACCTCAATATTAAGATCAAAATATCTCCGAGCCATTTCAGGACTAACAACATTTTCAATAAGTTCAGTTGGAACTAAAATATGGCAGTGTAAAGCTGGGCAACAAATGTTGCTAGAGTCTTTTCTTTTAATTTTATATGTTAAGTATTGTTTCCAACAAGAATTACAAAACTTATGTTCACAACACAGTTTAACTGAACAATCAGATAATGGCAGTTCATTCAAGCAAATATCACACTGAAAAAATACATAATTATTTTTGAATAATCAAAATATTAACTAAATAGTATAGCATTTAAAGAAATTAGGATTTTCAGTAAGTTTTTAAATTCATTACTTTATGTAATTTATATAGTACACTGAGCTCTGTAAGTTGAGAGCGAGTAGCACGTTCAAATAGTTACGTGTTTGAAGGTCACATATTTTAATCATAAAGTATTAACTCAAGTAAGCCAAGCATAAATAATTTTCATATAGGTTACTTTTCAAAGGAGAACAAGTTCATAAAACAAATTAACTTGAATTAGATAAGGCAGGTCAATATAATTCAATTATAAACTTGTTTAGTTATATGTTAGTAGTAAATAAGAAATAACCAATAAATTAAACAATACAAATTTAAAGTTAAAAAAAATACTGGCTTAATTCAGCTAAAAAAAGTTAAGAGTTTTTTATTTTAATTACCGTCTGGGTCACACAGTGGTTTATAATATTTTTATATAAAAGCTAAATATTTTGTATTCATGGATTAATTCATACTACTATTTCTTTATTTTTATTAAATACTAGCTGACCCCGTGCACTTTGTTTCCCATTAAGTGTGAATTTTGGAAGATGCTTTTTTAGTTTTTTGCTGTTCTTGAGTTATAAATAGTAAAACTAACACAACTTTCTTTTACATAAATAGATTACACACTGAGGATGTGAACAGCACAAGAGCTATACAATAGGAACATATAGTTTGACGCATCATGGGTGACAAAATATGAGTATTACCTGACTGCCGCCCGACCGAAACTGGTCACCGACAAGGTTCCTTTTTAAAACGAATAAAATATGGTTATAGTGGTTTAGGAAATTCCAAGTTTGTATTAATCAAATCATTAAATCAAGGAATATTAATTTGTTTTTTTTTATTTAAATTATTGTGGACAGTGCGATGAAACAAAAAATATATTAATTAATTAGATATGTCGATTATTTTTATTAATAGGAATTGTAAATTTAGTGTGGGAATTTCTATAGCTACGGTTTATAGTAGAGTCCAGTGGCATACCCAGTATTTTTCAATTGGGGGGGGGGGAGGAGGGTGATGAATAAATAATAAATAATTAATACTATGCAAAATGTTTCATCAAAACCGTTTTTAGAAATATCATGGAGTGTGCTTTGCCTTTTATTATATACAATTTATACAATAACACAACCAATTGGAAGCGGCTGAAGCTCCCTTAGACCCCCTGGGTACGTCACTAGTAGTCGTTACCATCAATAACAACACCAGTCGTTGCCTTAAATAAATTTTAAAAAATATATTAAAGTATAGTATAAAATTTAAATTCAAAAATGTATTGTATGTGTGATGGATTTGTAACATAATAGAATAAAATATATGAATTTATAGTTATAATGGAGGCCAGAACTCGGAAATATATTTGAGGATAGTTCCAAATGTGTCCTGTTCTCCGAGACGTGTTCTCCACATAAAATCTGCTCCATAAAATATGGAGGGGTGATAACAAACAAGAGTGGCGGGGCGATACATTTTATACGGTGGACTGGCGGGGCGATAACAAACAAGTACCAAATTCTGTTTATTTATATTATGTACAAAATTAAATTTTGTTATAACAACGATCATCGTTATAGATGATACTGACTGATATTCATGTGATTTTGCACTGCAGTATGTAAAACATTTTTTATAATGTAATAATAGTAACTTTGTAGTCCAGTGGTTCCCAACCTTTTTTATTCTACGCACCCCTTGTAAAATTTCAAAAATCTCACCCCCCCCCCACCCCTTACATTAGAATTAAAAAGACCTTATTATTATTTAGATTATATAATTATGTTGTACCTTTTAATATTACATTACCTGCATAGGTCAATCATTATAAAATACTCGTAAAATTGTTATCAATAAGTGACCGTCCGAAAACTAATTTATTGTTTTCAATTTTATAAATAAAGTATTTCTTGTTATTTCATCATCACTAAATTCTCCCCCGGTTGGGAACCACAGTTGTAGTCCTTGCCCCACCCTACAAAAAATTCTGGTTGAGCCACTGCTATCGATATTATTTAAAATACATGTTATGTATTTATAATAAAATATAATGATAATAAACAATAATTTAATAATTAATAACTTGTAACTAATTTTACTAGTTACTAAATTTAAATAAATTTTAAATTCATATAACTTACAATAGTTTGATCATTAACATTAAGTTGAGCTTCATCATTTAAATTTGTCTGTTGTAATAACCCATTCAAATAAAATTTTTTGGTTGACTGCACAGACATGGGTACCTGTACACCGGCAATTTGACAACACTTGTCTGGGTCACGAACCCATCGTTCAAGTAAAATCTCTCTAGACCATTCTAAAACATTAAAGAAATATTTGAGAAAGGCAGATATGATACATTTTTAGTTAGATATTATGATAATTTTACCATTATTCCTAAGTAAAGCTTCAGCAGTAAATAATGGCAAATTCAACATATCAGCTGTTTCTACCAATAACTGATCTTTTGCTTCTTGTAAGTCTTGTGTGCGCAACCCAGCATATGTTTCCTCTTCTCCAAAATCATAATCATCCACAACAGTGAAAATATCTTTCAGGTCTTCACCCTTAAAAAATTATATAAACAGACTTTAATATAAGAGAACTTTTATTTTATATTATCGAGTTTTTGAATGCATCTTAAATATTTTAATAATTGTTGTGTATGAGCTTAGTACAAAAACACTTACAAAAACCATTCGAGACTCTAATTTACGAGCTAAGGTCTCATTTCCATTTTTCACAGCCAAATCACAAGCAGTCTCTTTTTGGTTATTAGTCTTGAAAATCGGGGCGCCTCCATGTGAAAGCATCAAATCAACACAGTACTGTAAACCTGAAGCCGCTGCAAGATGAAGTGCAGTGTTTCCATCCTATAAAGTTATGATTAATTTTAATATATTTTAAGCTCATTATATTTATTTTTGTTTAAATTACATTATTTTGAACACTCAGTCGTATTTTCTCTCTCCTTCCATCTGATAATTCTACTCCTTGCCAGTTTAATAATATTGTTACACAGGCGGCACGACGTTCTTGTGCAGAGTAAGGGCTTTGTGGAGAAAGAGAACAAACTGCATGAAGTGCTGTTTCATTAGAGTTATTTTTTTTATTTGGATTTCCATTATGTTCATTTAAGAATGCCCTGTAATTCATTAATAAATATTTATCAATATATAAACAATAACTAAATTAATACAGCAATAATTTACCTAAGTAAGTGTTTCATTCCATGTTTTGCTGCATAATATAAAAGAGTATTATGGTTATGACTATCTCCATAGCTCCAATTGGGGTCTAGAGTTTTAAGTTCCGGAGAGTTTGAATACAACTACAAAATAACAATAATTTAAAATGCTATAGGTACCTATTTACAAATTTTTTGTTTCATAAAATGTTAAATATTTACCCGCATAGCAGCGTATTCATCCCCTCGCTGTAGATGTTTTTTGAATTTGGTAGACGTACCACCCATTTTGTTTTTTTTATAGAATATACCATATCTATCTGCTTTCAAATATCCACGCTGGTTTTTTTTTTATTACTAAATTTGTTATGATTCTCATTTTTAAGGGCAATACTAAAATTATAAAACCATTATTAATTATAATATTTACTTTATATATTCAATTAAAATATAAATAATAATAAAAAATTATGTATACCTACTATATTACTGTTTTTTTTATTATAACACAATTATGAATCATGTAAGAGAATACAAATGTAGATAACCTCTTTTGATAATTTATATGTATATTTAGAATAATAGTATGTTGTTAACAGTAGTGTATCTATATTATCTAATTAATAATTAGCCTTATAATTTAAACTCAACACAATTATTACAAATACAGTATAAGGTAATGAAGATACATGTCTTGTTTGATTTTAAACAAAATTAATATAAAATAAAATATGAAGAAAATATAAAACACGAGAAGTAATTGAACATTGAAATATACAAGTCAATAATTACGACAAATTAGTTTTAAGCATTTATAAAATTAATAAATGTTATGAAATAAGAACATTGTACTCAAGCTAATCTTACTAAGAGTCAACAATATTAGTAAATAAAAAAAATACTCGTAAAATACTATTGTTTATATTACACACTGCTGTCTTCGTATTATCTTTTGTTAACCATATAGTAAGTAAAAACTGTTAACAGAATATGTAATTTACAGATTGCATCTAAAGGTAGAATACATTTTATATTTTGCTTACTAATCTGATACATATTATGTGTTGAGAGTTGTGTTTATTTAAAATGTATATTTAAACAAAAAATTAAAATTAATTTTTCTCTAAGGACTTATTTTATGACTATTTATTTATTAAATCTGAAAACTTTTAATTGATTTATTTAAGTAGGTACACAAAAGTACTTTTTTATGTTTTGTTAAAAAATTATTTAAACATAATTACTTCACATTAACAAATCAAGCACTAGTGTTCCTAACTTATTTTTATAAATATTTACACTTTATTATAATATATGAGTAATAAATTGTATAAATTGGCTTTTCAATATATTAAAGTAATAAAGTATTAAAAAAAGAACATGTCATAGATGCTGTATAAATATAATGTATGGACAATATTATGGTATAATATACTAAATACCACATAACCTTCAGATTAGGTAATAAACAAAAATAAAGAATAAAAGGTCTAAACAAAAGATCATGTTTTTATAATGTATAATCTCATTATAATATTATTATTATTATCAAAAAAATTGATTGAAATTTTTATAAGGAACTATAACCAACAATTTTAACTATCAAAAATTACAAATACTCATGACATTTGACTTTTTCACCATACATTTAACCAATAAAAGTTATATATTATAAAATACAAGTTATATATTAACTATGATTCAGACTGTAAATATTCTTTTACAGATAAAAAAAATTTATACACTCAGGTATAATAACTATTAAATTTTTGAAAAATACATATTAAATATATATAATCTTGGAAAAATTCCCTAAATTAGTGTTTATATTATGTTAACATAAACTAACTGTAACTTAAGTAAATAAAAAGATCAATCTATTTAAATACCTATTGTTATCTTCCAATATCACTAATTATAGTTATATAAAAATAAGTTTCTCACATAATATGTTTCAACCTAACAAACACATTATGAAATAACTCTATATGTATCAGAAAAAATATGAATATTAAGCATATTATGGGTAAAATTGTTAAGAAAAATATATTATATTAATGAAGCGTATAAAAGGAAAGTACAATAAAAAACAATGCTTGCCATTGCAATTTCTATTAGTTCCTAAATATCCATTATGATTTGGTAGGTATACAATATACTATATAACATCTGTGGTTTTCATGGTTTAATAAACATTGAATCTAAGCCACACTGAGCAATTTCCTTTTTTAACTTGACTACATTTTAACTCTAGACCTTAGTAATCAAGTACTTAGCATTTAGATAGGATCTATTATGATGGACATTAAAGAGGTAAATATTACAAACTATAATTTATTTTATTTTATTAAATGACTTAGAACATAACAAAAATATCTGAAACAACATACATGACTATAGTAAGTTTTTTTTAAAGGAAATTTCCTTTTTTTCTTCTAATGTCAATTAGCATCAATAAAAATAATTTCAAGCTTACAAGTTACCACTAAAAGAGTATAAAATGATAAATTATATTTTTATCCTTTGTTATAGGTTTTGTTCTTAATTATTTTAATTGTATCAATCACAAAAAGTTTTGGGGAAAATGATTATACACCAACCCAAAGCATTGAAGACACAGAAGATGAGACGATTTATAGCAATCATAAATACTTTGATGAAGATTCAATGGGTTCTATACAAAAATGTAATATATTTATAATTACAATAATATTATAATAATATTATATTTATATATTAAGATGTTGACTGCATTCCACCACTAATTGGCTTACTAAGCCAGCGACGTAGTTGCTATTTATTTTCAATATACATTTAAAATATATTGTTTATTATTTTGTACGTGTAGCTGAAAGTTATTTGATCATTGGTTAACTCGAAGTTGAAGGAACCGTTCAAACATTTTTAAGTTATCCTAGGATAATACAACAGTAGGATATTCTAAAGACCCAGAAAAAGTTTGAGGCATTTACGACTTCGAGTTAACCAAGTTTGACTATATTTATACACTGTCCGTAAGTATGATTATATAACAGTAATTTCTATTTATTAGAAGTTATTATTAGTTATAATTTATAAGACGTGAGAACGATCAAAAATGTCAACATATTTAAAAAAAAGTATTTAACAATTCTAGATTTAGAGAAAAATATTCTATATTTTCTTTATTTGGTCAGTTAAATTGTTTATGAATTAAAGTTTAGAAATATTATACAATATAATTAAATATTAGGTATCATTTTTGCAATTTTCATCAAACTTTAAATCAAAATAATCCGTGGGAATGTGATGAGTTAAATTGTATACATTTACATACATTAAAAAAAAAATAGGTGGTCCAGTAGTTATGTATACAATTAGAAATGTATCCCTGCAACTTTACTATACACATTTACGCAGAATCATTTTTAAATGTTTTTTTAAGTTATCTTAGAGTAAAATCACCCATTATAAAAACAATAGAGAATATTTTTTTTGAGGGTACACATATAGATTTCTCTAAATATTGTCTCAAAACAATTTAAACGTCATTTAAATGTACAACATTTTTTGTTTATTTTGAAAGTCTATTAAAATATCAAATAAAAATAAAATATAATATTGATATGTCATACCTACTCTCAAAAATATTATACTTTATAATTTTTGTAATAGTTGATTTTAATCTAAGATCACTCAAAAATCATAAAAAAATTATTTTAGGTAAGAGCGTTTTTATCTATGTGCACATGGGTTTGAGAGAGAAAACAAATATTACACTGGCATCCTCCTAATACAAAAATATAGGTATATAATACTGGGGATGCAGTATTTTTTTAACACTGCATATCTACCTAGTAGAACACAACAGTTTACACCACCACTTAATAGTATAAAGTATGTACCTACCAACTTATACATGAACAAAATGCACAACTAAATTTACTTATATACAATTCAAAATATTATGAATTCAAATTGTTATCTATATTAGTGATGTCTTACTCACGCAACCCCAATAATGTTATATTTCTATATACCTATACTAATTAAGCATTTTTTGTATTGATTGTACCTACAAACTCTTATTGGAAAAAAATAATATTAGTGATACTTAGTGATGATAATGTGTTTTATTATTTTATTAGACGAACCAGGAAGAGTGCAAATTAAAGTCTATAGGGGACCTGACATAATTGAAAATGATGAATCATATGCAGCGCACGGATTTTGGGTCAAACAACCGTCAGAAGATTATTAGTGAAGACTATTTACTTTGTATGTTAATTTTAGTATGAATATAGTATTTATTTAAACATTGCTCTTTCATTTTTGTATTAATAAATGTACACAATTGGTGAAAATTTTCAAAGTAAAGAGTTTGTGATCCAATTACCATACCTAAGTAAAATGTTTACTATACAAACAATAGTGTTAAATGATACATATAGCTATTAGTATTTATTTCAGTAAATGTGCCTATAAGCTAGGTATATAACGTTTATATTTAAATACACTTATACACCTTATCTAGCATAATATACTCACAATAAACTCGAAACTGAGAGTTTATATAATGACCGTGTTATTATATTGGACCGAGCAACTAATATATTTAAAACTTGACTAAACATTTTCGTACGATGGAAGCGAAAGTATGATACGTGTGTCGTCGAATTTTTGTCTTCATTCTGCTTGTTTCCGTTCCCGCCGAACAACGAGACGATTAGTTTTGCAACATATTGCTATTCCACGTACCAACTACCAAACACGGTCTGCAGTCTAGTGCCTAGTCTGTCTACTGAATTAAGACATCACACTTTTAGTTTCCACTTTCCAGAATCGGAATTCTGTACAACAAAATATAATATTATTACTAGAACCCGTAATAAAACATAATAAATAATAATACACTTTATCAGAACAAAAACAAGAGATTGCGCCCGCGCGAAAATCTCCCTGGAAAAATCAACACCTTATTGTCGATAATTTTAATTGATATTTTTAATACCTATTATTATTTATTTATACCCATATTCATATTATAATATAACACATTTTCTTATGTCTAAATTAATATCGTAAAAATAAAATATATAAAATATTATTATTATATTATATTATTTCCATGGATAAATCTTTTAGTCCGTGATATCTGTTCTGTTCTGTGATAAATGATAATACTAATAAGATAAGGGTGCTGGACCACAAATATTAAACTTATTGAGCACCAAGTACTACCTATAATTTATAAATATTGAGTGTTGAGCGTAGTAAATGAATGACAAAAATAATAGAATCATTAAAATGTTATCTATTCTGTGGACAGATTATGAAGAACTAATAAGTAATAATTATTTATCATCGCTAAAAAGTAAATAATATATTTCCAAACATTAAACTTTGCGTTTAGTTTAGTTTTTCGACTCATTTGATTCATAATCCTAGCCTGGGAAAACAGCATAAAAATAATCTGCTTGCATTAGTTCATGCACTTACAGATATTACTGCTGTATATTTATTTATGATCGATTATGGCGTTGTGTGTAGCCGTAGTTAGCAAAGAGGTAAGCAAATGATCACAGATCTTGTGATTTTTAAAATTATGCAGTTGATTTCTTTGTTCAACGTACCTAAGTTTTGTAAGAAAATGTAATGTTTTATTGATCACATAATATCTATCTTATTCTAAAATAAAATACTTTGGAGAGGTTAAAAATTTAGAACATAAAACTTTTACCGATCAGTAATGAATTTCAAAATATAATCATAGCATAATTAATGAGACATTGATATAATATATATTATTATGTTTCATTTCAGAATGCGCCAAAATATGTAACTTCATTAAACCCAGAAGACGAACTACAAATTCAATATGAAATACATTCATCAATTGACTTTGTGGAAGAAAAATTGAAAACTGGTAAAAAGGACATGCGAGATCTGTATTTAGGACTATTGTACTCTACAGAAGATCATAAAGTGTATCCTTTACTTTTTCAAAATTTTTGTCAAAAGAAAATAGCATAAATATAGTTTCCATGCTCATTTAAATTTATTTTTTCAAACTTAAAGCCCTGAATATATTTTCAAAAAATGATCTCTTAACTTACGTTAGAAGTTTTGATTTTTATTAAAAATCTTGGTACATATCTTCAATATTTTATTTCGAAAAACCATTTTTATTTTCTATAAGTAGGTTTTGGTTTTTTGATAATGTTGGATCAGTGAAACTTTAATTTTATTGTAATTATACTATTAAGTATTTAAGATATAGGTACTTACATAACTTAATTTTTTTTCTTTATGTTAAATGCCACTGACTTGTAAATAAAAGCAGGTATATTATTATTAACCCACTTTCTTCCAGGGGAATATAATTTTAATTAATATACTTTAAATAGTTTTAAAAAAAGAATACAAAATATTTTTTTACATCTTCCAGTGTAAAAAAAGCAACAACTTTTTCAAACACTTCCAGGTTGAAGCCTTGTACAACTTTAGATGAATATATTTAAAATCAGTTTTTTTTTTAATTATCAGAAAATGTCATGATTAATTTAAGTTGGGTAGCTCAATAAATAGTATTTGAATAATTAGAGATATAAATAATTAATGTCTATGTAACATTTGTTGTTTCTGTGTTACAAATAAACTTTCACATTTCTTATTGGGTTCTCCTGGGTTATCTCAACTACTGCAATTTATTAAATAAAAACTAAAATAGTATATTATATTCGTATTATATTCATATTGCTGACTTGTAATTAACATTCAGTTATTACATTTAAGATAGTAAAAAAATCAAATAAAAACATTTTAAAATTTCAAACAAAAGTTTAATAATTTAAATCAAAAAATTAAAAAAAATTTAGCTAATAATTTTTTGCGGAAGAAAATATACTTTAATATCCATTATGATTCTATAAAATGGATCTTTTGCAAAGGTTTGTTGCCAAACAAATTCAGTTAGATAGGAATCCACATGATTCTCCTCTGTTTTTGGTTTGCCACTTTGCTAATCCCCAAAGGTGTTTAATTGTTTGAGGTGTGTAACTGTGGTTGAGTCTACAAAATTATAACTATGATTGGCAGTATAGTGATCAAAGCCGGATGATCATAATAATTTGGTGTTATAAGCACACCAACAATCTAAATAAATTGTGGTACCTTCCTGAACGTTATTCTTGATTGCTGTAAATAAGGTTCCTATTTTTCTGACGAGAACTTTTATTAAAAATGTCTCTTTTGTCGCGCAACAAATTACTTCACAATATATTCAATGTTCGGGAAGTATTCGAAAATAAACTTTCATTGATCTTTGTGATTAACCCCAGTCCACCTATTTTTCATATAAGTCGTATTAGTAGAGATAACCCGGATGATTACAACATATACTCTTGGAAATATTTGATAATCAAGATTTTTAATTTTTTTTTTAAACTGTTAACCAATTTAAGTTAACAATTAATACTTATAATTTATTAAATAACTTAATAATACTATATTAACACTGCCTTAATAATTTTGTAACAGTGCATATTTATTTTATTTTATTTTTGGATTTAATAATATACTAATGTGTTATAGGTACTATGAGTGGCTTAGTTTTAATGACTATGTCATACACAAAGAAATAGACGACAAACGTGACACTGACATCAACTTAAGTAAATTTGGATACTTGTTTGTTATTGTCCTGTCACCAGTAATAATAATAATAACAAATACCTTTAGGTGATAATAATTTTTATTTTTATTAAATACTCCCAAAATAACATTAATAAGTAATTATAACGATAATATTAATCATGCAAACAAAATTAAAATCAAAATGAGAGCAAAACTCTACTAGATTATTAAAAATTGTATCAAATGGATTTTTATCATTTAGCTTTGATAGCCAAATACATTTCAAATTCTATCAGTTCCTCAGCATGTTTTTCTGCTCTATTTGGCTGAATTACATTTTGTGTTCCACATAGTTCCACAAAATTAGATACACATACAGAAGTATAAAATCAGAGTGGTAGGGCGATAAAATGTCCATGTGCCCGGAAATAACAAACCAGTATCTAAATTTATAAAAAAAAGAATAAAGTTTATTTTTCAAAATATATAAATACTAAATCAATTTTTTGTTTATTCTTACTGTCAATTTTCTTGAACAATTAATCATTAGATATGGATATGTGACAAATACTAAAGTTAAATTTTTTGTTGTGATAGATTCTAGCAACTTGTTACTAAGAGATAATGAAATACGTTTTGTAAGTTAAGCATATTTTTCTAGATTATTTCATATTTTATTCTATAAAATGACTACAAAATGTTAATCCATTATTTTAATCTGATATTTCAGATGTTCCGAAAATTGCATACAGCTTATACCGATTTAATGTGTAATCCGTTTTATATTCCTGGAGATTATATTACATCTGAGTAAGTATTAATCAAAATATAATATTACACTGGATGATTCAAGCTTTTTAAAAATATAAACATTATGAAAAGTGGGCCAACATTTTGAGGAGTACCTCATCTTTGTACCATTTTAGTCTAAATTCTAATCATCTAAACTTAAAAAAATTATAAATTATAACCAATTTTATTGTAATCAAATACATTAAAAATTTGATTTTTATACATCAAACTTCCTTGAAAAATATCCTGATTTAGAAAATGTATGTCATTCTAAAAACTGAGACACTAAAAAAAATTTGTATTGTAATGATTTAAAATTTTATTTTTGAGATAAATTTCAATTAGTTCATAAAAAAAATATTTTCAAAAGTGATTATAACGTTTTTAGATACCAAATGAGAATTTACTATTGAAAGATCCATTCTCTTTAATATAATATATTGTAATGATTCAGTTTTGATTAACTTTTTTTAATGAAAAATTGATATTGGAAATTTGTATTATGTAAAGCAAACTAAATGATTTAAAATCTTTTTTTACAGGAATTTCAACAAAGTGGCCAGAGGTATTTTAACTGGAAATTCATAAGTAGATAAATAATATAATAATTATTTAAAGAAAATATTTTAAGTTGAAGAAAATTATTACAATTTATACTGTACTCAACTTTATTTTATTATTTTTTGTTCTTTATAAAGATTAAAGGTGTATTTTATAGTTTTTTAATATAATCGTATTTAATAGTTTTAAAGTTGGTTCTATTCACATACATTACAAAATAAAAATAATTTTAAAATGAAATGATCCTGTTAATTTCCTAGTTCCTATAATTTATTTATTTATAATATGTAATATTCTAATAACTGAAGACTTGAAAAATTATAGTTATAATCCATATTAAAATCTGGTAAACTTTTAAAATTTTCAATTTCTTTTTAGAACTGTATGTTTTCATCATACAATGTGTTTTTTATCTGTATATGTATACATGATTTGTAGACTTGTAGTAAAAAAGTTTGTCATTGATTTTTAACTTCAATAACTTTTCCTGTAAGAAAATAAAGCTAGTTGTTACTTTTGGACATCAAAATGAAAAATTCCTAGTACTACTTAAATAACTGGGGAAAACAAAAACAAATGTTGACAATATTTCTTATTTTTTAGGTAGTAATTCAAAAATGACTGTAGATACTTTACAATTTCATCAAATGTTTAAACAACCATTTTCTGTACAAGAAAAAAATTATTCATGACTTTGAAATATTTATAGACACTTGACATTTTCAATTTTATTTTTATATATTTCTATAAAACTGTGCTCATAGTAAAAGATTCATCATAAGTTGTTCATATACCAATAGAAAAATATTGTAAATACATTCTCAATAACTATTTTTTTTAAGCGTTTAATTCAACATTTCACTAAATGTTTATTTTATCGTATTCTATAGTCTATACATAATATAATTTTCAAAATATTTTGACTCTTTTTGAGCTATTTATAGATATTTAAAATTGTTCTTATGTTTTAATATATTGTAAAAAATTTTTTGCAGGGTCAAGTACCTCGAAAATAGATTTCCCACAAGTTATTTTAATTGGAATTAGAAAACATTAAAGATAGATAATTTTTTTTAAACGTATTTAAAGTTCATATTTTCACAAATTATTATTTAATATAACAAAATCCAAAAATCTGCAAACTATTTTGTTGTTTAAAAATTATGTTACCCGCATACATTTTAAATTTATAGTCGATTAAATTTTCAAAATACTTTGATTACATTTAATTAATTTACCTATTAATAGAAATTTGAAATTTTCTAATTTTTTAGTTTTTGTTTTAAATTGTTTAGGCCTGGTCAAAATTAAAAAAAAGCTTCCACATTTTATTCTAGTTCCCAATAAATTGTTCTTATACATATAAAAAATATTTGAAATACATAGTCGTTCACGATATTTTGTATAACGAATAACCGTTTAAACTTTAAATGTTGACAAAATTCGCTGCACATTTACTGTATGGGTAAAAATATGTAAATACTAAATGTACACTGTTAAACTATTCAATTATTATAGCTCAGGCTTGAAAATGTAATACAGAGTTAAGGCGTCCGGTGCCAATGTAATTTTTGTCCACAAAAATTGGCTCATCGCCCAACGGAATAATGATCCTGATCTGTAGAATCAACAAAATTTGATAATTATTCACTACCCGCATATATACAAGCATTTTGGTATATAAACTATATTCAAAATGTGTATTTTAAATTAATTTGGACAGTAAGACCGCTGTGTAGTGGGTACTTTCATTTTTCCGCCCTTTATATTCTGGGATATTCACTTTACCATCAGCATAGAAGTATAGAACAATCAGCTACATTCCGAGATTTCTTTTTTCCACATTGCCACCTGCTGCACAACGACTAACGGAATTCCCACTTTATCGCCCGCCGGTCGGATAAAAAAAAAGTCATTTTTTACGGAAAGAAGTAATTTTTGAACGTTTCAACGCTCAAAAAACGATTAAAAAAATATACACAGTATAATAATATACCAGAGAGTATTATATCCATGGACAATATTATAATGTCTATGATTATATATTTATTTCAAAGAGCCTAATGCCTATGTAGGTACCTATTTAATATTATATAGCTAGGCCAATTATAACCTTTAGAGTTTAGAGTATAAAATAAACATAAACGTAGAAGTAAATATTATTTCACTTACTACCTGTTAATTTAATCTAATAACAGTTGTTTCTCTCTCATTTAATATAATATATTTTATAAATTATGCTTTTTTGATCGAACCATTTGAACCTTAGTTGGCACGTCTTGGCAATAATCCTTTATCACTATTTCTATACTATATTGTTATCATTAAAACGTTTTCATTTTTTCAATTTTTTAATTTTTGTAAGATTTCTTTTTTATAATAATAAAATATTATAAAAATATTAAATTCTGGTAAGCGCTAAGCAGTAGCTACTAGCTAATAAGCATTAAGTTGTAGCTATTAAGCACTAAGCACTATGTAACACCAAACTATTTACTTAAATAATGCATACTTAAATATTTAAATTTTTTCACTTATAGTGAATAGTGATGTGCCAGAAACTTCATGATTGGAGTCTTCTGGATCAAATAAAACTTTACAATGGACCAAAATCAAGATGACATAAAGACTACAAAACATCTAGTTCACAAAGCTGATAGTAATAGATCTAAATCTGGTTTGGATGAGCCAGATGAGCTTCCCAAAGATCTGAGTATTTCATACTGGGATTTAATTACGTTGGTCTTAGCTATTGTTAGTCATGTTATTGATGTTTGCATTGATTACAATGTTGCCTATCAGTATTACAGATATGAAAAACTACATTATTTTGTGTTGACAATTATTTTTATAGCAGTTCCTTCCATAATAAACACGTATATGAGTTTAAAAATGTGAGTACTGCGCTTAAGCTAAAAAATAAATTATTTTATTAATTTTTGGTTTTATTTTTTAGTTATTCTATTCAAGAAGATGTGCAAAGAATTACCCAAAAATTACTTACAAATCGACTATTATTACCATTCCTATTGCTATTTCAAATGGCGCCTGTATTTAGGTATTTAATCATGAGACTATATATATAAATATATAATAACAACTGATTTGTTGTTTTATAAAAAATTTTGAATAGTTATATTTGATCAGAATTTATTTGTTGGTATCTACTGTCTACCTATTTAAGTATATTGTTTTAATTATTATAGTTAACAATTACAATTATCTGTGTTATAGACAATAATACCATTCATTTTAAAGTATTTTATATGCCTTGAAAATGTTGTAATATAGTTTTTTGTGTGTAGGTATTATGATGTATTGAAATATGCAATAAAGTCTCGTAGCGCTGCTCGTAAAGGAAATTATGTCGATCAGAAGAGCTACTATGCTTTAATGGCTAAAGAAGACTCTTATGTGTCATTGTTGCGAATCTTTGAATGTTTTTTAGAAGCTGTCCCTCAGCAAATATTGCAAATATTTATAGTTTTGGCTGAGAAAAAACAGGGTTCTACTTTTCAAAGTAATATTATTATTTGTAATTTTAATTTTAAGTAGATACCTACTATTGTCAACTCTGGATAGGCAAGGTATATCGGCAGACCAAGTTTTAGGATTTCTAATATTTGGCTACAGCTATAGCTTCTTCTTCTTCTTCATCAGCTTGTCAGCCCATTAAGGGCCATCGCTGCCAACACAAAACCTCTCCACTTCTCTCTATTATATGTGTCATCAAACACCGAGTCTTTATATTTTTGATGTCTTGAGCCACGACATCCACCCTTCAGGTAGTTGGTCTTCCTAATGGACTCTTTTTGTTTATTTTGTTCACTAGAACTTCTTTCATCACTTGTCCATCTGCCCTCCATACGTGACCAAATCATTCTAGACGTTTGCTTTTTATAAATTATATAATATTTGGCCTGTCATATAGCTCCTGTAGTTCTTGATTTTTTTTCTCATATGTTTGTGACTGTGTTAGATATCGGGCCGTATATAATCCTCAGTACCTTTCTTTCGATTGTAATTAGTCTTTTGGTATCTCCTTTGGTCAGTGACCAAGTTTCGCATTGTCGCAGATAGCTGTGGTACAATAGTATCTTTGAGTTGCGTGATAGTAGTTTTGATTTAAGTAATTTCATTACACTATAGTAGCATTGATTACCACTTGCTATTCGATCATTGATTTCTTTGTGCATATTGTTTTTGCTATTTATGTTGACACCTATGTATTTAAATACCTATAGTTTTACTTGCTCTCAGTAGCTTAGACATAGTATTTATGACTTCTTCTCTCGTCTCTTCCATTACCACAATGTCATCTGTGTAGGCCAGATCCCACATACTTCCATTTTTTGACCATCCCATACTTCTCTTATTACTTTCTCTAATGCTAAGTTAAATATAGTGGATGATAAAGCATCCCCTTGTCGAATGCCTGATTTTACCTCAAAGGTTTCTGGCATTTCTTGAAGGAAACAAACTCTGCATAGTTTTATTGTTACATCATTTTATGAGACTTACATACTTTTTCGGGATACCTAATACTTCTAAGGCTTTCCACAGTTTTTCCCTATCAATACTGTTATAAGCTTGTTCATAGTTTATAAATATAAAGTATAACTCTTTATCAAATTCATAGAACTGAGACATTATCTGTCTCAATGTAAAAATATGATCAAGTGTTGATTTGCCTTTCCTAACTCCACTTTTGTATTCTCCGACTATTCCATTAACATATGGGTTAATCCTTTTTAATAATAACATTCTAATAATATTCTTAGCTTTGGTCGGGTCCCCTTATTTTAGGGGAATTCAGCTACAATTTAATAATTTGATTCAAATATATTATCTATTAAATATTGTACTAATTTCTCATTATTATCAAAAAATAAAATTAAGGCTAAACACTCATCACCAGTTTATATATTGAGCGGTCCACCAAGACTGTCCGTAGCCTGCTGGCCCAAACTGTGCCTGATTGTTGTTGATAACATTTTTAGATATAAGTCCACACCAAATTTGTAAAAAGTTCTGAGATGCAAATATATAATAACAAAGTTTTACTCAAAATATTTTTTTTAATGATGTATTAGTACTTTTAAATTTATAATAAACTATTATTTTTACTAAAGGTTATTGAAGCTCAGCATATAGGTTTATTCATAATAAAATAAAAATAATTACCATTTATTACGGGTTTTTGTAATACTGTAGTTAGTTACAACTCTTAAGCCTTAAATAGATATATTATACTAACAGTGCAGTTTTGAAAGGATGGCACTTCTGTGTGTTGGGAAAGTCTTTTGTAAAGGACGAGTTGTGCCTTGTCAATCATTATCATGGTTTGGTCTGGAAAACAGTCTTTAACTATGACAGATATTCCCTGTGCACCTCCTCTTTCTGAGGGGGGAGGGGTCCTGATTTAAGCATTTGCGACTTCTTCAGTTCTTCCTGTGGAGGTACCTTAAAGAAAATGTTTTTAAAAACCGGCCACACACCCCCACAAATTTGGGAGGACATTGCTGCTATACCAAGATGTGCCAAAATGTTACCCAAAACTTCAGAAATCACCTTTTTCAATGTATTGCTTTTGAGGGCCATCATCATTTTTCCGTCTTCCGATGTAGATTTCAGGACTTATGGCATAAAACGGCATGATGTAGCAAATAAAATAAACCTCATTTCTGTTAGTTGTAACTTTTTTTTAATAGCCTTTCAAAACTGTTTGTTTTGCCGCACCCTGTATTACATTAAAGATAATTGTATTTTTTATTTTAATTAAAAACTTTTTATGTTAGGTAAATCATTTAAAAATAAATACCCTTCAAAAGTAAATCATTTAGCTGTTATTTAAATATGTATGCTAAAATATTTAATTATTGTATAGTATCTATATATTTGATGTCTTTGTTTGAAATATTACAGTACACATTTGAATGGTTCTAAGTATTGAATATTTGAATGCATATATAATGGTTGTAAATTCTATAAAATTCTATAATACTATATTATAGTAGAAGTTTATGATAAGTAACTTATGATTGTCTATTATTATAATAATTTATAACTATGTATTATTGATTACAGTTGTTCATCAATTTTTATCTATTGCAAGTTCAACCATAGGTATTGCTTGGGCTATGGCTTCATATCATAAAAATGTAAGAATTGCTTATGAAAATCGAAAAAATATCGGCAATACAGGAACAGTGTTACAGTTTTTATGGCACATAATGATTACAGGTATGTTTAAATGTATTTTATATTTAAAAAGTATATAATAGTAATCATTTTAAACTTATATTCCAATTACAATGATTTAAAATATAATAATATTATTTAAACATATTGTGAAAACATTTTTATCAAATATGTATAATAATACTTTTCTGTGTTACAATCTGTAACACATTTTTATTTTTCAGTGTCCCGAATTTTATCTATTAGTTTAGCTGCTATAGTGTGGCCACAGTCAACTGGTATTTTTTGTATGGTCCATTGGCTCTTTATGACATTGTGGATTTTCAAATATCAGAACGTAACATTTTGTATGCCATGCAACCAATCTGAAGAAAGTAGAATCATGAGATTTTTTTTTTCAACAATACTCGGTCTCGTGTACATTTTTACTTATTTATCACCCAGTGAAGGCCAAGGGAATTCAAGAAATCGTTACTTAGGATATTACGGAGTATTCCTTGTGGAAAATTTAGCTGCAGTTACTATTTGGGCTATCACTGGCACAGATCAAAACTATTGGTACTACTATCCGCTGATGATAGGTTCGATAGCACCATTTTTTGTTGGAATTTCTTTTATGGCAATATATTACAAATTTTTCCATCCTCATACAATATCACTTACATAAATGATATTTCTGAACCATATAACACTAATAATGTGGACATGTATATTGCAGACATTCTCATTGAAATTAAATGATCTATTAATTGACATATATTTTTTTACATTAAATTAATGAAAACTATTTTATTATATTATTAAATTGTTGAGTTATATACATATTATAAACATTAATATAACAATTTTTTAGCCAATTTTACATTGGGGATCTAGAACCAGTTGGTTTTTGAATTACCACCATGGTATAATGTTTATCTGTAACAAAAAAATGGTTACGTGCATAATTATTTTATATTATTTTTAATCTCATGCTCATGTAATATCTAAGATGATTATATAATATATACTTAAACTTAATAGACGTAAAGACCAAAAATATTTTTATACACATCTTCTATGATGTAATTATTTTAATAAATTAATGGCAATAGGTACATACGAATTATTATTTTTTTGAAAAGCATTTTTCATGAAGGTATAAATCATATAACTGTTATACCTATGGTGTCGAATGTGTAATTATATTTATTTAGTAAAAGTATATTATAAGACATAATAAGATTAAACTAATAAAAGTTATCTAGATAGTATATAAAATTACAAACAGTATTTAGCATGTATACCTGCAGGTGTGGATCTAGAATATAGAAATGGGAGGATTTATTCTAAAAAATACAACTGTAGTTTAATTATTTAGGGGAGGAAGCTTAAGACCATAGGCTGAAATTAAAAGGGCCTAGGGGCTAGGGCCCCCCTAAATTATTATTTGACATTTTGATGCTTTGATGTTAATAAAATAATAGGAATAATCATGTATAGGTTTATTTTAATATCTTAAAAAAAAAAAATCCCTGTTTCAAATCTCAACCTATGCTAAAAACCTTAGCTGCCTTAGATCCTCGCTTGTAAACCTGCAGCTTGGAGAAAAAAATGCAGACCAATAAATTTATAAAATTAATAAGTACTGAGTATTGAACAGCTTAACACTAATAAAAGTATTTTATCTAACAGTTGTCCAGGCCACTGGGTATTCCAATAGACCAGATCCCTGAGACTTTACTGGTGGTCCAAGCTGTCCCTGACCTGTACTAAGTACTAACATCTTACCTGGTATGACCAAGATTTCGTTATGTTTGGTACGCAACCGCAGGTATGTCAATTTATCAGTCGGATCGTCTTTTTTGATCGCGACCTGTGATGTTGCGATTAGGTGCTGCACTAATCCAGCGTACCGGATGGACATTGCATCATCCATGTTGGATTTAATCGGGATGCCTGAAAAATGCCCGAAGCATTAAGTACAATTACCTATGCCTTCTGGGTACGTTGTAACCTAACCAGCGTTGTTTATTATTACAAATCCGATAACACCGTCACTGGTTTGAATTCTCTTCAGAGTTTCTTCTATCTGAGTAGCCATTTCGTTTTAAAATAATATTATATACCGGCGGGCTGTAGCTATGTAGGTAGATATTTCTAATTTATAAAATATGTAAATGTTATAGCCCGCGACTTATTTTTGTAAGAATCAGAACGTGTTAGGTAGGTATTGAAATCGACGATTTATTATGTTCAGGATTATAAAATAGAATTTATTATGATTCACGAAAAATATATTTAAGTACGAACTATACCTGTTCGGCTGGACGATTAAACGATGTGCACTAATTATATAGTGTGTAACATTTTACACTATTTACACTACAGCAGCTGCGTACATAAAATAGCGATCAAATATCTCAATATTATATTATTGAGTTATTCGACCAGCGTATTCGTATTAATTTCTATAATTCTATGAACAGCAGTCAGCGCTACCAGCCTGCCATGGATCGATGTGATTTTATGAATCTAAATCCTAGAGGGCTAGAGAACTATAATATTCATAAAAATATATTTATCACTTGCGCTTGATATGGAGTTCACTATACAGTTACACACATAGATTAAACACAATTAAGTACAGTGTCGCACACGGACTAAGATACATATTATCTTAGTATCTTGGTCCGTGATGTCAAAGTACCACAGATATTATAGATATATAATTAGATATCTATTCTGTGCACAGTACCAACACATAATAGATATAATCCTGGTATAGGGTACCTCCTACAGATATTCCTACCTATATATTGGCAGTGCCACAGTGGGCACGCCTCGAGATCTATAAAGAAGATATATAAATATTCTTTATAGATCTTGGGCACGACTGGCCAGGCTAAAAAGGGCACTCGCCACGCTGAATATATTATACAGAGCCTGGTAGTATTTAAAATTTTAAAACCGGTATCTACGGTATCACCATTAATGCAGTACCTTGGTAATTACCGTCAATACGGTACCTTGGTAAATTTCGAAAACACCGTACCTACCTCATCGGTATCTTCGGTGCATTTAGAAATGTTTCAACTCGGGGAAATTGTTCATCTATTTAAAAATTATATTTATTTTGTAGTTATTATGATAATATAAAATAAATTTATACGGTATTTTCCGATTTTCTTAATTACCATAGATAATGATGTACGGTAACTTCGGTAACAACGGTAATTACCGCATTGATATTTTAAAATACCGGTATACCGAAAATACCGCAAGAAAATATCCCACGCTATCGGTTAGGTTCTAACCTAACCTAACCAGGGATCGATTACAAATTACAATACAATAGTGGTTTTTACCTTCGCAGGAACAATATTGTTTTAACGTGACGCTGGATAAAAATCTGGGGGGGGGGGCAATATAATTTATTCATTATTCATCAATTATCATAATCAAAACTCTGACACCAACAATTAAATATTAAATAACTAAGAATACGATTTTAGTTATTTTGTTGTAATTTTATAATATTAACTCAACTTACCTGCTATACTGTATTAATAATATAAAATAACAATATAAATAAAAAATAAAATATCCACACTGACAAACCGTCTTAGCTCAGAATCGTTTTTCGTATACAATGATATTACATCATTGAATTAAAATTTAATACCAGCCATTATACAGTGACCCACTCGTAACCTACTGTATAGTAGAGTAACATACCCGCCCTTTTATATTTTATTTTTATATATCAATTAATGTATTCGTTGGGTCATAATCCTTGACAATTTAATACAAGGCTCCTTATATATTGTTACAATGGCAGTTGAAAAATATTAAAAATACAGTCATCATTTTTTTTGTAAGCATTTAAAGTTCAAATTTTGACAAAATACTTAAAAATCACAAAATTGTGCAATATATTTTGAGTTAGAAATTTATAAAAGTTTTTTTCTTTCATAGCTTACATAAGACATTTTAAGAGAAAATTTCCCATAAATTATTCTACCTTTAAAAAAAAAAAAAAATTATCGGAAAGTTACGCTATTTCCTCGAATTTTATCCTACTTCTAAATACTAAACTTAATGGATCACTAAGATCGTGTTAATGTGTTATTAAGTACAACCTTGCAAGTTCACCACTACGTCAAACTGTGGAACTTTTCATGTCAGAGTTGGCTCGGCTAGCTCCAATATCACGACGCGTATAGCTCAGCTCACGGGTTGTGACTGTGATGAGGAACCATGACGAAATAGTAAAATTTATAAATAATAATTTATTTTGTCATGTTGAGGAACTGCGTTGTGGGAACCCCTGTGACGAACTGACAACCCGCATGGTGGTTCCTTTGATTGGGGCCCGCGCGTTTCGCGCATCGTGATATATATGTATAGGACTTGGGACAACGATCACGGCAACACTCAGTACGAGTCGTCACTACTTTCTAGGATCTCTAAAAGACGCACCAAAACGTGTTTACCGGGGTCCGGGTAGGCAGATTCCAAGAAAACTTGGCTACCGAATGAAAACATGTTAAGTGGATGGCAAGGTGGGGCACATTCCGGTAACCACCACAATCCGTCATTGTACCTAAGTTATGTGGGAGTAAGTAATATTAAATACTAATGCAGTCAGCAGTTCTTCTCCCCTCGGGTTGGAGGTTCTAGTGAAAAAAAGGAAGGATCACCAGAGGTGGTGAAACGAACCTAAAATAGCCATAAGCAACCAAAAATGTACCCTCCAACAAGGTTAATAAACTCAAGTACTAATATAGTATTATTATTACTATTCAATATAATTATTTTTCACTTTCATACCGTTCATATTAAGCACCCTCTCACCCCTAAATATTAAAAAAAAACCGAGAACCAACGACTTTTCAAACACCACATTCGTTGATTCACTATAGCATATATTATTATAAGTTTCAATTACAAAATTAATCGACTATACAATATATAGTACAGCTAAAGTCTTAATGTTTTAATTTTTAGCTGTTCTGTATTTATAAAATTTTAATCAAAGGATTTTAAATTAATTTAAATAAATCCTTAATTCATAGCTGAATATTTTATCTTTTTTCCCAATGGCTTTTATAACTGGCTACCATGGTTTAATAGACTATCTTAAGAGGACGTGACACTGACATTTATTGTCTCCGTTTTTCAAGTGCGTATAATATAGCAAATTTACGCTCAGCAGATCACTTTTAGCTTAGTTAGAGTGTCTATCGATCTATTATGAAACTTTATGGTAAGAACATTAACTGTTTGTAAGTGGG
The DNA here is from genome assembly GCA_027563435.1 of Nasonovia ribisnigri. Taxonomy (NCBI): domain Eukaryota; kingdom Metazoa; phylum Arthropoda; class Insecta; order Hemiptera; family Aphididae; genus Nasonovia; species Nasonovia ribisnigri. The sequence goes on from JANEHU010000084.1 coordinate 151,484, forward strand.
TTTTTTACGATAGTTTAGTTATCAAGTGAGTTAAGAGCATTTATAATTTACACTGTATACTTTTATATGCAAAACTTGCTAAAAAATTTAATTATCGTAAAATACCTACATACAAATACAGATAATGTGCTTAACATCAAGTTTTGTGATGATTCGATTTACTCTAATTTTTAAACTAACAAAGCTACAGCCTACAAGTGATCTGCTGAGCGTAAATTAGGTATGTTACGCACATACCAGTGTTACGTCCTCTTAAATCGTTACTGTGCTGATACGGTGATAGTTTCCCGCCAATTATAATTGGCATTGTGTTGATAATATAGTATATTATTATTATCGAGAAACCTAGATATAAAAAAGTACTTGTCCTGCTAGTAGCACAGTCCACAGAGTAGATTAATAGTGGCTACTTATTACTGATATACTTAGCCCGATTTTGGTGAACTTGGGAACTCTAAAAAACAAAACAGTGAGCCGTTACTTTTTAGTTTTCTCTGGTATTCGGTGTATTTCGGTTAAAAGTTGACAAGATCTTGGGATTCAAGTGGGTTGGTTTAATCAGATTTGTTGCGCAATAGAAGTTTTTGACGTGCCGGATCATTGTATTATCGCGCAGTAAAACATTTAACATCCGTGCTAAACGAAATCATGCCCAGAAACGTAGAGATCAAGGCACGTGTCAAAGACTTGGAAGCCGTCAAACAGCGTATTTTAGCATTGCAATCGAATGCTGCCTATGACGTCTGCCCGGATGCCACAATCATGAGACAAAAAGACTCGTTTTTCAATTTACCAGTCGGCAAACGTGGCAAATTGAAACTCAGACAAATGGTATTAAATTAATAGTTTTGACTGTAGTTTTTTTTGAAGGAACATGTTAATAATTTTGGTGTTTTTCTTTTTAAGTGTTAGAGAACTATAAATATATTAAAAAACTCTTAATATTATAATAATAAGCGATTAGGTCTTATTCCATACAATGTTTTATTTTTGTGATGATATTCAAAATACATTCAATTTTCCAAAATTAGAAACAATTTAATGATTTTATCTACCGACTGCTCCCAAGCTTCATTAGAGCACATACAATTGAATTATAGATATTATTCAAAATGCATGCTTGCCCATGATTTTACTCTAAATGGCGCCACAGATTAGAAAAAAAAGCTGTTTACCTAAACAACAAATACTAAAACAAAACAGTTAGTACTTTTCCCCAGCCCTCCACAAATCAAAAATGTACGACTCAGGGTATGACACTAACAATGTAAATCAAAACATAATAATCAAAAAATAGTTTTAATTGATTAACGATAATTATTGTATTTGTATAAAATATTACATACCTACTATAACTTATAATGTATTTATGATGTCCATAGGGTCTTTTTAATGAGTTAATTTATTATGACCGAGAGGAAAGCACTGGACCAAAGTTAAGCTCTTATAATAAATGTCAAGTAAACGAAGATGTAGAAAAAGTACTAACAAATGCCTTGGGTACATGGGGAGTCGTGAATAAAGAAAGAAGTTTGGTCATGGTAGGCCAAACAAGAGTGCATTTTGATAGAGTTGATGGTCTTGGGGATTTTGTAGAATTAGAGGTGAGTTTTTAAATATAATATTAAAAAATAAATTTATTGATTTTAATTGTTATTCATCTAGGTAGTTTTGAATGATAGCCAAACAGTCGAGGATGGACAATCAATTGCAGAAGACCTGATGTCTCATATGGGAGTTGAAGAAAAAGACTTGATATCTGTGTCATATGTAAACATGCTTGTTCAAAATAAATCATAATACCTAGACATTTTATATAAAATAAATAAAATATATTACTATTATGCCCAAAAGTCTGAAGATTTATCAGTTTTATTACTACCAAATGAAATTGAGTGATCACTTTCTTGTAGTTTTTTATTCGTTGACAAAGTATCAACTCCATTTGAACTGTCTCGCTGTAGAGATATTTGTTTATTTGGTGAATCAATTATTTCTGTATGTTTAAACAGTTGTACATCAACATTATCATTATTTTGAACATCATTGTTAGTATCAGGAAGAAGCGTGTTTGTTGCATCTTCAATTTGTAATTTGTTTTCTTTTGGCAATTGAGTAGATATATTAGATCTATTCAGAGAAATTTCAGTATGATAACTGGATTTTTTAATTGGGGACTCAGTTCTTGAACCAACTTTATTTACAGGTGATCCTTTGTACATATAATTTTCTCTAATACTGGATGACAATAATTTTATTGGCGAAATATTGGTACAATTCTTATAATCCTGAAATTTTGTATTTTTTAAGATTTCAGGGCTTGTATCATTTTCAGACTGTGAATGGTTCATGGATCGCCTGATTGATCGATGATAACCAATCTTATTGGCAAGCTCTTTTAAATTAATCTTACTACTGCTGCGTTTTATTGCGTCTAAATCTGAGTCATCCGAAAAGTTTGAACAAATTTCGTTGTATGACTTCCTATTGTCTCTTATTAATTTGAAATCTAGATTATGGCGTGAACGATTTATTTGGAAATTTTTTAAGTTTTGTTCTATTTTTGCTGTATTAATTTCTAAAGTTTTCAGTCTGGATTCGGCTTCTTGTATTATGTCATCTTCTGTTAGATTATCAGATTCTAACACAGTTGTTGAATAATCTGTAGTTGTTGAAGAAATGTTTTGGTTGGTAAAACGGTTTTTTTTACTGGAATCGTCAGCAAAGCATAGTTTTTTTTTTACATTTCTATTTTCATAGTTTGTCTTAGTTGATGGTACTTGATGAGTTTTTTCAATTTGTTTTGCCAAATTTGATGCTCTATTTGACAATTCTTCAATCCTTATTCGCTGGACTTTTATAAATTCACGCAACTCGTCATTGTCTTTTTGCAATTTTTTCACCATTTCTTGATCCTGTATCTAAATAAAAAAATAATTTTAAACTTAAAGGCAAACAAAATATTCAAATATTTTTAACTAACTATCGAAGAACCTATTCTTTGAATGTTACTATCAATTTCTTTTGAACATGATTGCTCAACTTTCTTATATCCTTCAAGCTCGTCAAGTTTATATTTTATTTCCCCTAATTGTTTTGCCAAATCAATGTTTTGTTCTTGCAACAGTTTAATTTGATTGGATTCACTAATTTTGGTTTCATTCACGCAATTTAGTGATTCTCTTTTTAACCTGAAAGCACCCATTATAGTAAAAACATATTTTATCATTTTACAAGTGCAAGTATTAATCATACTAACATTTTTTCATGCCTCAAAATGTTCATTTCTTTTAATCTTAATTCAGATTTTTGATTTTCAATATCTTGTAGTTTCTTTTTGTACTCTTCTTCTGACTTATTCAATTTTTCTTGCATTGACTTTTCTTTTTCCTATATCATGAAATTGTATTTTTTATTTATTTATTTTATTAAGATAGGTACCATAATTGGAATAAAGTTTAGTAAATTAGTAAAATATTTTGTAGCATAAGAAATAAGAATTTAATTAAATTAATTTTGATGTTTGTTTAATTCACAACAATTAAAATAAATAGTATCTATTTCTATCAATTTTAGAACATTAAAGCCTGATTCACAGCTACGTCGTGAATGGGCGTGGTAACTATTGTTACAACTGGTAACCATAATATTTAAGCTGTAGTTAATTCTTTGTATACTGTGCAAATTTGGTTATTAAACGTTAACCAAAAAGTAACATTTAATCTGAATGTGATTTAATCCACACGATACGACAAATAACATAGCTATGAAGTAGTGTGAACTTGGCTTAATGTCGGTTGAAAGTCAAAGAATATTGACTTTCTTACAATTAATTAGTTTAGTATTTCTTAAAGATAATTCCACAGTAATTACCTCTGAAATGTTAACTAGGTACTATCTAATATTTCTATTGATATATAGGCCGTATAAGGCCTTATTATTGACAAACATTTTTATTAGCCGAAATAATTAATTTAAAGACTGAATAATTGCATTTAAATTTTTATGAAGTCATATTATTCTTATTTGGATACAAAAGCCTAACAGTTATTAAAAAATACAAGTGCTAAGATAATATGATAAACTTATAACAGAAATAGTGAAACAATAAATTAATAATTTAAGTAAATGTAAATACTTTAGTAGTTGAGCGCAGCTAACGTAAGTTTTGGGATAAATGGTAAACATAAAATAATTTAATGAGTAGTAATATACTATTAAAACAATATAGTTAGCATTTTAGAAGTGAACACAGGTCATTCTAGATTCATTAATCCACGTATTTTATGTAATGGATGATTATGGTTTTAGGAAGTTGAGTGAGATGGAATATAAAAAGGACTTAGATTTCCTATATATACATTTAAACAAATATTTTTGTTATAAAATATAACAGTTTTAATTATTCATTTATGATTTTAATTTAAATATAATTAAAATTTGTATAAAACCAAAAGAAAATACAAAATAAATATTACATCTAAATAATATATTTATATACCTACTGCTAAAGATGTTAGCTTTTTTTTTGTAGATACTAAACAAAAACAATTTTATGCTGCTTTTTAAACTAAAAATGCTCACTTACTTCAAATACATTAATTAATTGATAGAGCTGTTGTTGTTCTAATCGGAGCTGTTGTGTGGCATATTCTACTTCTTCTTTTTGAAACATAAATTTACTATCACGAGAATGAAAATGTGCAGCGAGCATTTGTTCTACACCAGCAACTTTCTCAACCATTTCCTTGTTCTGCCTTTCTAGTTTTTTTAAATGTTCTTTGTACTTAGTAGCTTCTTTGGCATTGATATTTTGGTGGTACCTGGAAATTAAAAATGGTAAAAATACTGCCTTACAATAATTTATTAAATATTATTACTTTTTTAATAACATTTTCAAAGTATTTTTCTGTCCTTCTTTTAAATTGAATGAGCACAGTATGTCCTCGACACTTACAAGCCAACTATTTAATCTATGTTCAAAAGTATCACTCTCAATGTTGTTAGATTTGTTTGTTTCTTCACAATTTTGATTGATTTTAACTTCATTGTATTGACTGTAATAAAGGAAATTATTAATATACTGTAGCAAGTAGTTGTTTACTTTTTATAAATGTGAAAATAATTTAACTATCTGATAAAGTGAAGAGGATTTACATTTTGAGTTTTTGATAAGGCTCTCGCCATTTTAAAATCTCAATAGTTATACATTTACTGACTAATAATGTTATTAAATTAAAATTGTTTTATATCTTATTAAATTAATAACTATTATAGTATTAGGATAGTTTGACACCTGAGATTATTTTTTATAGTAGTCATAGCTTTGAAAAGGCAAGCCAACAACGAATTAACTTGGTTTTCATTAAAATAGTATTGGCACGTAAATTCGGTAATATCAGAATTCGGTTGAATGCCTAATGCTTCTAGAATATCCTGAACATCATTTAATTGAAAACTAGGCTTGGTGACTGGAATTTTTTGAGTGCTATCACCCAAACGATTTACATATGAAGAGAATTCATGTAAATTGCCCAATAACGGTACCTAGACAAAAATTTTACTTTTAAACGAGGCGTAACACAATTATTTTATAATGTAAGTATGCGTAAGTTAGTGATATTACAAAAAAGTATTAAATGAAACTTACTTCCGTAATAAACACAGACAATGTGAACAAATTTTCTTGGTTCATCAGAAAATCAGCAACTAAGAGGTTGATGGCCTGAATCTTTGGGGAGGAGACATTTCTTTTATTAGTGTTGCATGAAGGGCTGTCTTCAAGAGTAGAGATCATTTGTTCTCTTATGTGTGCTCGCAGCTTGTTAATGATCCCTTTATCTTCAAACCTGTAGAGACGTAGAAACAAACATGAAAACCAGTCACATAGGTAGGTAGTAATTCAGAGATAAAAATGGCATACCACGAGTAAAATTTACTTTCAATGTCTGCATTTTTGGTGCCAGTATTGTGAGAAGTTAAAAAATCGTTTTTCCACTTATCAAAGTCCATAGTGTGGTAGATTAAGTTAGACAAGTATAATAATATTAACAGTACCACTGCAAACTTGTAGATGAGTTCATAAATTTAATTTTTACCACTGCCAGTATAGTGCCTATATAGTTACATCGTAAGACGCAAATTTCATATAATATAATATAATATACTAGAAAATAGTACTCTTTTTATTTAGACAGACAATAGTCAAAAGTCGACACTCGTTAGACATTAGCCGGTCAGCCAACTCAGTCATCACTAGCATCAGCAAGAGTATTCGGTAACGAGCTTGTAAAGTTGTAACTTGTATTGTTCTATGCTTGTAAGTTGTTGTAAAAACTGCAGAAAACGTAAACAAAAACAATATTCGTAAGTCGTAACGAAATGCAACTACTCGATAAACTGATAAGTAAACGTTAAATACGTTATCAGGTCTTAAGTTTTAGTAGTTACTAGAAATTATTTGTGAACAAAGCGGGCAGTGCTAGTTTTAAAATACAAATATGATTGTACGGTCGACTGGTTCCGTGAAATATTACCGTACAATTTATAACGAATATGGAAAAGAAACTATGTAAATAGAAAATGTTGTAAAATAGTAAAAGTAAAAAATACAATAATTAAATGTTACAGTCAAATAATCTCATAATACTGGAGGCCCGCAGATGTCCCTGTAGCGCAGAGGATAGCGCGTTGGACTTCTAATCCAAAGGTCGTGGGTTCGATCCCCACCAGGGATGAATTGGTGAAATTTTTTTGCAATTTTTTCCTTTTTTTTTTTTCATATTATAAAGGATTTATTTATTAATTATTAATATTTATATTAATGATATTGTTTTAATTAATTACAGTTGTAAAATAAATTACGATCGTTTGGTGTAGTGCAACCGGCATCAGTCGGACGGCCAGGTTCTCCAGTAAGTTGCTATCTTGTACCTAAATTAGTCGCTGATTTACACACGATAGAAACTGTATTAATATATTATTATAGGTAATTAATAATTATTCGTTTGAAATTTTTTGACAGTACTTATAATTTGGACGTGCACACGTTACGTATTATTATAATAATAATTTGGTGGGGCGGTTAATTAAGACTTAAGTGGCGATGGGTTCATGGCATCGTATCATCATAGAATTGTTGTGAAAAAAATAACGCATCTATTCAGGAGATTTCTGATATGTATTGGACATTGGTGTAAGAATTTAAATGACATGCGATTATGCGATAAATTATAATATATTTATAAAACCATAATATATGTAGGTACCTATTTAAGCGCAAGTGGTGTTTGACGATGGTGTTAAAATCTATTCTGCAGTTAGTATTCTATCTGTTTTTCTGCTTTTTTCTAATATCGAAATATTGATCGTAAAATCAATTACTATAGCAACCATATTACATTCTAATCGAAAAATCCAATTTTATACGCACTTATAATGATTTAACTACTCATGTTGCCGTTTTTTTTAAAAATATTTTCGAATGTGGGTAATTTGGTGACTTACACTCTTTAGACCTATATAATTTTATCACATTTTGGTGTTTTAAGCACGCCATATTCTTGATACGAGTTGTCCTAAGTCTAAGACGCAACAACCTATACTCCATATACTCGTACGACATACATATCGTGTAACTCTTAGAGGATATTGGTATTTGCTATTTTATTTATGTGCGACTTAGAAGTGGGCTGTTTTGCATTTGTTTCGTGAAAGTAAAACTCACGTAGCTAGTGCGAGTGTTCGAGTGAAAATAAAGTTTCTAAACAATATGTATTATATATGAACAGATAAAAAAGTTACAACTATTTTTATCCGTTTCAAAGTAAAATTCAATTTGGTACTCAGATTTTAGTTTTATATAACATTATTGTTTCGAGTACCTACATTGAATTGGCCACTGCCGACAGCAGTATTAAATCATTTAAAAAATATGAAGTTTTTGATCTAATATAGAATTTTGAAGTTTAATTTTTAAAACCCGTGGAAATAATTGTTTATTTTTTACGTAAAGTTTGAATAATGTTGCATTTTTAAAATTTCATTAAGTATAAAGATAAAGTATCATTTTAATTTTTGAGATTTCATCTTAGTCAGAATTTAGTTAGAATGGTATTTAGATGGCCCAACATTTTTATATGATAATGCTTTACAAACGTCGATGAACCACAGTCCACAGAAGTCACATTCAATCACAATATGACGTATATGTATACTGTAAATACTCAAAGTTTTCCAACAGTTTCACCAGTTTCAGTTATATTTATAACCATCAATAAACAATGACTCAATGGAAATTATTAATGAACCATTATATTTATTTTGTGCGCCTAAAGTTTCGAAATTGAATAATTTACGAGCTTCGAAAACAAACCCATATTTTAATTTCCTATGTTATTTCACAAGATTAATAAAATAACGTAACAGATTTATATTAATGAAGTATAATATTTCGTTGTGCAATAAAATTCACTGACACCGTAAAGATTTATGCTCGCAGAACAGACACAATTACAGCATAATATGTACAACAAGGAAATGACATCGAGATGGTCGATTAAAGGAGGATATATTGACACTTAATACAGTATACAAGGTGCCTATTTATTAATTATTAATGTTTGATCTTACATAGGTTATTATTTCTTAACTGGGAAATTAATGCACTTTACGGGACTAATTTTTTCTCCAATCGCTGTATTTTTGACATTAAGTACCTATATGGTGAGGTCAGAATATTTTGCCGGGAAATGTAGTCTTTTATTACCTAATGACTGCAAAAAAAACTTTACAAGAGGAACGTAAATTCATGATTCACGTATTATCTTTACCATTGAGTGTACATATGGTATTAGGTATAACAGTAATACACTAAAAAAGAGGGCCTTGCGTAAAGGCCAATTATATCTGATAAGTGATAACTGATATTATAGAGGAGAGAATTGACTGGGAGGTATTTTTGGCCCAGTATTCTACAACAATAAACGCCCAAACCCATTTTATTACGGCTTTTTTTTTATTTATTTCTATTTCTATGTTTTTTTTATGGATACCTTTTTTTTGGGTAATACCTATATCCAATATCTATATAATATACTCATACCGTTCGTCTTTTGAGACTTCTGAAAATATATTAAATACTTTATGTATTTATGTGGTTATGACAGTGGTTATAACCATTTCCCCACCTATATAGGTACCCAAAATATAAGTAGCTGATTTCAATAATTGTAAAATAAAAATATAGTGTTTACGAAGAAAATAAAACTTATATTAACAATTTTACTATTCTTTTTATAAGAAATAATTAGCTAAAGAATACTTAATACTGTAATATTATGTACTAATACTTTACTATATACTTAACTATTTAAATTGTAAGCTGAGCAATAGGAACGTTTATTTTAAGTAAAAATTGTTTTAATTTTATCTAGTGTTAACTTTGGTACATATTTTGATCGGATATTTGATCACATTGCTATTATAATCTGTCATAGAGTAATATTAAAACATGGAATATGGATGTATCCTTGATTACTTTATAACACATAGCCCGATAGGTACGATGATAGGCATTTCGCACGAGTTCCTTTTCATATAGATGTGATATACTCTGATAATGCTTTTTTAAATGACTTAAGTGTTTATTAATATTTTTTAAATTTATTTATATCAACACGGTTATTTTATGAAGACATTTTTATTAAATCAAAATAAAAATGAATATAAAATGTGGGTATGCATTAAACTTTTATTTTGTTTTTACTGACAGCATTCAGCAACTGAATATGACTCAAAAATCAGGTTTATTGTTAGTGTCTTGAGAGTTTCTGTCAAAACAAAAATGTTTGATTTTCGTTTCCTTCAAATCTAACTTTTGCTAAATTATACTTTGGTAACCATTTAGAATTACCCAGGTGCCACTAAGACTACGAGGAGGTGGTGGTTCTGATTTCAATAATAATTGTGGTCACAACTACAGTACCTACCTAATTAATTAAAAAAGTTTAAAGGATAAATATAATATTTAAAAAGGGCGGGTAAGTGGATGTCGCTCTATTGTACAGTAGGTTACAAGTGGGTCACTGTATAATGGATGGTATTAAATTTGAATTCAATGATATAATATCATTGTATACGAAAAACGATTATGAGCTGAGGCGGTTTGTCAGTGTGGATATTTTATTTTATATTTATATTGTTATTTTATATTATTTATACGGTAGCCGGTAAGTTGAATTAATATTATAAAATTACAACTAAATAACTAAAATCGTTGTTCTTAGTTCTTTAATATTTAATTTTGTCAAAATTTGATCATAAAATAGCTATAAAATAATGTGTTTATATTTTTGAGATTTTTTAGTTACAGAATAACCTACTTACGTGGAACCTTGTTTTGAATTTTCAATCCTTAGCTATAAAAGTTGAAAATGTTATCAAATTTTAACAACAAAAATATTTTAAAATTTAAAATTTGATAAGTGTTGTCAAAAATCGAACTTTAAATGCTTATAAAAAAAAGTTATGCCTATATGTATATTTTAAATATTTTTCAACTACAATTGTAATAATATATTAGGAGCCTTATATTAATTTTTCAAGCTTTTTGACCCAAAGAATAACATTTTATTGACAATAATTTTTTTTTTAAACCACCCGAAGGATTTTTAGATTCTGAGCGGAGCGATGAATGTATTGGTTTTACAATGATGTGTGTTTTTATTTTTATTTTTATTTTTTTTATTTTTTTTTGTGTCTGTCATCACGTTTTGGGACAGTAAAAGTGCTTAGATTTTCTTCAATAGTACCTTTTCTGATAGGAAAGTGAATCTAGTTGGTACTTTGGGGGTCAAAAGTCAAAATTTCCCAGTAGTTTTCAAGAGCGCCTGGAAAAACAAATGAAAAATTATGGGAAAAACGGGAATTTTTACGGAAAACCAATTTTCGACAAAATCGATTTTGGTTTTTGGTATAACTCTAAAAGAAATGACCGTAGAGACATGAAATTTTGACCAAATGTTTATATAAGCATTTTCTACACACCATATCATTTTCAAAATATTCTGTCTTATTTTGAGCTGTTAACGGACATTTTCAGTTTCCAATTTTTTTAGTTTTTTTTTCTATAAATGTCAATAAAATTTTATTTGTTGGTAAAAAATCTTGAAAATTTAATAGTAGGCTTCTAATATATAGTTTCAAAGGCAGATGAAAAATATTAAACATCCGTAGTCACAATTTTATTTATAGGTAATCAAAGTTCAAATTTTGACAAAATACGTAAAAATGACGAAAATGTGCAATTTATTTTGAGTTAGAAATTCATAAAAATTTTTCTTTTAAATCTAAGGTTTGAAAATGTAATACAAGATTCCTCATAAGTTTGCCTAATTTTATCAATAAAAAAAAGTTTAAAAGCAAGTCATAATAAATTTTTATGAGCATTTTAAGTTCAAATTTGTACAAGATTAGATATTCACTCGATTTCTCATGTAGCGATTTTCTTATTTTGTTGCAATTCAAAAACAAATAACTGTAGATGCATGAAAATTTCACTGAATGTTTATATAAGCTATTTCTATACACCATCTAATTTTGAATATATTTTGACTGTTTTTCAGCTTTTTACGGACGATTTCAGTTTTCAAATTTTTTAGTTTTTTTTTCTATTAATATCAATTACATTTTATTTGTTGGGCCAAAAATAATGAAAATTTAATACAAGGCTCCTGATATATTATTACAATAGCAATTGAAAAATATTAAAAATACATAGGCACACATTTTTTTTATAATCATTTAAAGTTCGAATTTTGACAAAATTTATCAAAATCTCGAAAATTATCAATCATTGTAATTAAACAATTATAAAATGGTCAGTTTTTATAACTAAGGATTGAAAATTTAAAATAAAGATTCTAATAAATAGTACATACTGTATTCAAAAAATCTAAAAAATATTTAAACACAGTTATTTTTTATAGACATTTTAAGTTCAAATTTGGACGAAATTACATATTAAAATCAATTTTAACGAGTAAAAGTATATATTATAATATTTTTATAGCATCACTGATAATTTTAGGTTAATAATTAAATAATATGAATAATATTAATTCAACTTAGCAGCTACCGTATAATAACAATATCAATATAATTTAAAATATCCTAGACTGACATACCTACCGTCTCCGCTCAGAATCGTTTTTCTTATACAATGATATTATATCATTGAATTCAAATTTAACACCATCCATTATAGTACAGTGATCTACTTGTAGCCTACTGTACAGCGGAGCGACATCCACTTGACCCCCTTTTTTAGTTTTTTATTATAACGATCAATGATCTTTAAAATATACATTTAAGAAGTGTACATAAATATTAAATATTAATAAAATAATGATTAAATATTTTAGTAAATATATACAAAAACGTGTTTGGGTTATCACTCCCGGTGGAGTGGCTCCAGCCTTAGTCTAATAACACAGGTTTACAAAGATTTTACTGTTTAAAGTTTAATAGCTGATTTATATGTATTTTTTGACACTGATTTCAAAAATATTACAATTTCTTGTCTATCACGTAAAGTTCTAAAGTTATCCCGTTATTACCAATTAACATTATGCACAAATAGCCTACGAACAGTTAATTCTTTATTATATGTTATCGTTACGATATTTATACATAGTTACAATTGACAACCATACCTTAATTCATACATTTTATCATAATGAATAAAGATATAGGGGTTTTTATATTAGGTAGGTATATCTGTATATTTGACTATACGGGATCGTCAATTACGAAAAAACTGATAAAATAAGCTCGGAGGTAAATGTGTTTATTATAACTTTATTTTTATCATTTAGTGTCACAGTTTCAATAGTAAGTATATATTATTGTCAGTGTTCTATTAGAAATATTTTATTTTAAATTATAATTTATACTAAGTCATATGGTCTTCGGCGTTTGAGACGCCTTATGTCTCGATAGTCGAGAGTTATCAAGTAGTTGAATTGCTCCTGGATTGGTGTGTTGATCTAGTCTTATCTCGTGTTTTCTGGTAAACTTGGTAATCTCGTCCTGGACGGAGGGTGAACGGACACCTAGGTCACCATCTAAATAGATCCCCATGATCTAAATGACAATACGGGATCTAAATGACAGGGGATCTAAATAACCATAGGGAACTAGTTGACAACATCCTAGCCGGGGATCTAAATTACCCCTTTTGCGTAAAATCTCACTTGGTCTACTAGATACCCCCTCTGTGGCGGTAATTTAAAATAACATTATAAATTATATTAAACTTATTTTATACTAAACGTATTGTTTTTTCTCTAACAAATGATTAATTTAATTTGAATATGTATCATAAATCATATTAGGTATTACATTACATTAATATTTAACTCATAAGTCATAAGTTATGTCATAAGTATGACTCATAACTAATGAATAATTCATAAGAGACAAGTCATAAGACTAGGTATAGTAAAGAACAGTTTGTAAATTTAATTTTTTTTATTATTTACAATTAATGCTTGAAAATCAAGGTTACTCACCTCATGAGTAACCTAATAACACCAGATCGCCAGAATAATGTGGAAGAAATTAATTGTTCTTATAAGTTGTTATTTTATATTAGTAAATTCCGACATATCGTAGAAGTGTAGAACGGAGATAATAAGTTAGCGGCAGTACTTAAGCGTTCAAATTATATATTTCCAGTGATTTCGTTCAATTTTCAGTTACTTAACATGAACGTATAGGTAGTTACTTTTTCGTGTGAAGGAACATATCGGATTTTCGCTCATTTTTTAGTGAAACATGAACGATTACCTATATTTATTTTTTTTCGTTACTTTATTCTTAAGTATAGGGAATTTTAATAATTTTTATAGCAAAAGTTTTTATAATTTTTTTTTTTAGAAATTCAATCAATATCATGATTAATAAGATATTATAATATTAAATCTATATACGACAATATACGATAATATTGACAATGTTTACACAATTTCAAGTCAGTGACTGTGGTCCTATCGGTGTTAATTTGTATGAAATAAACTAATTAAACATTTTAAAAACAAAATAACTAGGTACATAATTAAACAATTTATTACTACCTACAAATTATATTAAAACTATTGACGAACGAAAATATTCTTTATTTAGGAACGATAAATAGAACTAGTTCCTTTATTTTGAGTTAGAAATTTCTAAAAATGTTCCTTTTAAATCTAAGATTTTAAAATGTAATACAAGATACCTTATAAAGTTATCTACCTTAATCAAAAAAAAAAGGTCTATAAGAAAGTCAAATTAAATTTTTATGAGCGTTTGAAGTTTAAATTTTTACAACATTAGATATTATTAGATATTCACTCGATTTCTCAAGTAGGTATCGATTTTCTTATTTTGTTGTAATTCAAAAACGAATAACCGTTACTTGAAATTTATATCATAATATTATGTTTATATTCTAATGTATGTATTGTATAATATATACTTCTTTACCTATTTATGTGCATATTATTGTATTTTTAGTAGATTTTAGTATTATTATCTACTTGTTATATTATCTGTAATCTGTTTATTAATTATTATAATGATTGTAAAATATTTTTTATTGTAACAGGACCTTGCCCGTTTAATGCCAAGTAAATAAATAAATAAATATAAATTCGTTGCCTACTAATAAGTAATAACATTAAACTGTTACCTATTTAACCTTTTCAATATAATTTACAAAAATGTAATAGATTTATAATATGCAGTTAAACAATGTTATAAGTGCCTACTAAGCTGGTAGGTAAGCAAATTATATATTTATCATATTATTGTATAAACTATAAGGAACACCATTGAGGCATACCTAACAATAGTTACCTAAAACTTGAAATTTTCAAAATACATTCAATATGGTAAAAATAATCGGAATAAAATTGATTGTTTTATAAATAAAAACCTTAGGTACCTACAGGTTATTATATCTATATAATATGTCCATTATACATTTATACTGAATACCTAAATATGTTTTGAGTATTAATAATCTTATGTAAGAATGGTATAGGCATATTATATTATATAGGTAACTAAAGTTTAAATAATATTTTTCGTAAAGAAATTACTTTTAAACTGCATTATTAATTACTTGTCTATTTTGGTTTTAGCAGATATTAAATTAATTCTAATTAAGGTAATTTAATGACTTTTAATCATTTCTGTTTGGAATACTTTTTACCTAACCTACCTATACTCTATCTATATAATATGATGATACAGTCATCCTCCAGTAATTAGGTAGGTACACTAAATTTCCGCTTATGGGCTAATATAAGTACAGTCTAAAAACGTTCCAAAATATATTTGATACAAAATAATTTACAGTTATCAATTTTATGAAAGTTTTTTTATGTATTTAGATCATTAACATATTATGATATTGTTCATGGTTTTTCTTTCTGTTTATTATTTATATATTAAATTCAATATTCGTACAATATGAATTTACATTTTGAATCAAAACATACTTGTTAAATATAACAGTATTATGCATTAAAAATAAACATAATAAATTACCTATACAATATAAAAAACAATAAATCTTTCTGAAGTATTTCTGGATAATAGTCGTAAGTTGTTAGATACCTATTATAAAATGTCTATAATTAAATTAAATGGGTGCTCGACAAATTGTATCAACATGTGACTGGGATCTTGAAAACAAAGAAAAAAAGCATGTGTATATTAATATTGTTTTACACTTTTTTTTTTTCTTTTTTTTACATAAAAGTATACTATTTAATACATATTAAACCTTGTTTTGGGGGACGAGGTGGCCGAGCGGTCTAACGCGTCGGCTGCGGCGCTGGTATCGGGTTCGATTCTCGACCACCGGGCGGCATTTTTCTCCGGGCAAGTCACGGTGTCCGGAGAATAAGTGACGCCATCCCCCACTCCGGGGCATGGCAGATACCTTCGGGTGCTCCTAAAAAAATTCTGCCAAAAACAAACACGCACGTGTTCCAAACCTTCAGTACCCTCCCCCACAGTTCCACAGGCTAATGACTTCAGTTGTCGAAGCCTCAACCCCCCCCAAAAAAAAATAAATAAATAAACCTTGTTTATTTTATTATAATTCAACTTATATTGTACAATTACCTTTTAATAACTGTAAAATGAATAGAAAAACAATTAATTTATTATGGTACAAAATATCTATGTACACTTGTTGTAAAGAACAAAAAGAAGAACCATGTAGGCTAACACATTTTAAAAATTAGGTAGCCTATTAATGGCTACTACTAGTACTCCCGCAAAATCCCGTGGTGCATTCATATTGATGCTCCTAGAATAGCCCAGGTATTGGTGATGGGACTGTAGTACTGTACCTACACTTCTACAGAATCCAAATAATCATCTTCATATCTTTCACTGACAACACACAACAAACCCTCTAATACAACAACTCCTGTATTAAAATTTCAATTTTACTTCAGTGCATTTAAAAATGTCAATAAAATAATTTTAACTATTCTTCAAGTAATTTACCTGACCTTTCTCGAGG